>JXCR01124620.1:0-48606 GCA_002079205.1 Phalaenopsis hybrid cultivar | reverse complement strand
CTCTAGCACTTAGTAGGTAAGATCATTATGAGGGAACTCAAGAAGAGTTCTTATAGGGCTACTTGGCCTTAGGATTGACCCTCGTGTTGGTTTGGAGCTAAGGTATACAATACCCTCACCATACCCTCACAAAACCCTGGCTAAGACCAATACATAAGGACCCAAAATGGGGATTTTATGATCCATGGTTCATTTAAAATGGATATCCAATTCTATTTGAAAAGCCTAACTTGGTCTTTTGCCCCTAGGCACCTCCAAACTACCTAACTTCTTCTACTTGAAATGCCCAACTTGGCCTTTTGCCCCTAGGCACCTCCAAATTACCTAACTGCCATTGGGACACAAATTTGGCCAAAATTCCCAAATTTTGCCAAAATACTCAAATTTATCAAAACTCATTTCAAACGTTTCAATACATTCAAATTTGCCAAAACTGACAAAAATGCTGATCAAAACTCATTCCAAACACTTTGAATACATCCAAATTTGCCAAAACTGACAAAAATTTCCAAAAACGGCCAAATTACCAAAATGCCCCTCCATGGCCCAAAAATCCAAAAATTCCAAAAACTCCCAAAAAATCCCAATAAATTCAAAATATCCCCAATTTCATTTTATCCAACTACACCATTGTCTAATTCGGTCAATTTGACCATCTTTGACCAAAACCCCCAATTTGGCCCTTAAAGGCTTAATTCAAATCCTTTTTAACCCAAAATCAATCAATTTGACTCTAATTGACTCCAAATTTGATCCTAAACTTAAATTAACATTTTATTTGATCAAAATATTTTTAAATTAAGTTTTATTGACCCCTGAATTGAGCTTAATTTTGATTTAGGTCAAAATCTCAATTTTGACTAAATAACCAAATCACATCAATTGGACTCATAGCCATGCCAATTGGCTCAAATAAATGTTGTATTTGCTACATAGCAACACTTTAGAANTAAATGTTGTATTTGCTACATAGCAACACTTTAGAACAAATTTGACCATAAATTTGTATTGGTGAAACTTTTCTACCATTCAATTTGGTCCAAAATCCAAAACCCTAATTTAGCCCCAATATTGGCTAACACCCAAATCTCAACAATTGAATGCCCTAAACCTCAAATTGGCATCAAATTTTTGTTTAAAATCTTTTGTGAGGAAGTGACCAAACACAACAATCAATTTGAGCTTAGTCCAAAGCTAGCTCAAGTTTGACCCAAATTTCTCAAATTGACATTCAATTTTTGTTGAAAATCCTTTATGAGGTCATTTGTGACCAAACACAATACCCAATTTGAGCTTAGTCTAAAGCTAGCTCAAGTTTGACCCAAATTAGCCCCATATGCCTAATTTGGGTCTAAATCCAAATATCATCAAAATCCACTAAATTCACTACCGAATTGATTTCAAAATGACTTTCATCCTTCATGAAAGCTGTTCATCATGATGTTTTACACTAAGTTCAACTTCAAAACAACTTTCCTCCTTCATGAAAGTTGTTCATTATGATGTTTTACACCAAACGCACCAAATCAATTTCAAAACAACTTTCATCATCAACTTCAAAATAACTTTCATTCTTCATGAAAGTTGTTCATAATGATGTTCTTCACCAAACAACAACTTCAAAATAACTTTCATTCTTCATGAAAGTTGTTCATAATGATGTTCTTCACCAACCCCAAACTTCAAAACAACTTTCATCTTTCATGAAAATTGTTCATAATGATTTTATTCACCAACCATACTTCAAAACAATTTTCATCCTTTATGAAAGTTGTTCATCATGATGTTTTACACCAAACACAATAGTTAAAACAACTTTCATCCTTCATGAAAGTTGTTCATAATGATGTTCTTCACCAACCACAACAACTTCAAAATAACTTTCATCCTTCATGAAAGTTGTTCATAATGATGTTTTATACCAACCAAAACAATCGACTTAGCCCATGGCTAGCCCAAGTTTGACCCAAACTTAGCCCAACATGCTTAAAATGGGTCCTTCAAAACAACTTTCATCCTTCATGAAAGTTGTTCACAATGATGTTTTACACCAAATAAAACAATCAATTTGAGTTTAGCCCATGGCTAGCCCAAGTTTGACCCAAACTTAGCCCAACATGCTTAAAATGGGTCTAAAATCGCCCATGGCTAGCCCAAGTTTGACCCAAACTTAGCCCAACATGCTTAAAATAGGTCAAAAATTCTTCATGAAAATTGTTCATTATGATGTTTTGCACCAACCAAAACAATTAATTTGAGCTTAGCCTTTCATGAAAATTGTTCATTATGATGTTCTTCACCAACCACAATAATCAATTTGAGCTTAGCCCATGAAAGTTGTTCATAATGATGTTCTTCACCAACCCCAACAATCAATTTGAGCCCCTTCATGAAAGTTGTTCATAATGATGTGTTACACCAAATAAAACAATTAATTTGAGCTTATACCAAAATAGCTCAAGTTTGACCCAAACTTAGCCCAATATGCTTAAAATGGGTCAAAAATCAAAAATCCTAGCCCAAGTTTGACCCAAACTTAGCCCAACATGCTTAAAATGGGTCAAAAATAAAAAATCCATTGTTCATAATGATGTTCTTCACCAACCACAACAATCGATTTGAGCTTAGCCCATGGCTAGCCTTGTTCATTATGATGTTTTACACCAAACATAACAATCAATTTGGACTTAGCCCATGACTAGCCCTTTAATAATGATGTTCTTCACCAACCACAACAATCAATTTGAGCTTAACCCATGGCTAGCCCAAATTTGACCCAAACTTAGCCCAATATGCTTAAAATGGGTCAAAAATCAAAAATCCACCAAATTGTTTTAATGATGTTTTACACCAAATAAAATAATTAATTTGAGCTTAGCCCAAAGCTAGCCCAATTTGTTATGATGTTCTTCACCAACCACAACAATCAATTTGAGCTTAGCCCATGGCTAGCTCAAGTTTAATGATGTTCTTCACTAACCACAACAATCAATTTGAGCTTAGCCCATGGCTAGCCCAAGTTTGATCAAACTTAGCCCAATATGCTTAAAATGGGTCAAAAATCAAAAATCCACCAAATTGATTAACCAACTTAGCCCAACATGCTTAAAATGGGTCAAAAATCAAAAATCCACCAAATTGGTTAACCATTCTTCACCAACCACAACAATCAATTTGAGCTTAGCCCATGGCTAGCCCAAGTTTGACCCATGCTTAGCCCAACATGCTTAAAATGGGTCAAAAATAAAAAATCCACCAAATTGATTAACCAATTAACCCAAATGCTTAAAATGGGTCAAAAATAAAAAATCCACCAAATTGATTAACCAATTGATCTAAAATGACTTTCACCCTTCATGAAAGTTGTTCCTCATGGTCTCTTACACCAAATGCCATATTTTATTGTGCCAATTGACATGTCTAACCAGTCCAAACACAAGCTTTGGTCATATGCACCTTCTTGGACTTATGGTCAAATCCAAACCAATTGAGCTTGGTATGGTCAAGTGAGCTTTACCTTAACTCATCCTAGACTCTAGAGTTGAGTTTAAAACCAGCCACCAACCTGTTAAGCTTGATATTTATCTCATGGGTAAATTTTTTTTTTAATTTTTAAAGGGATAAAGAGAGGGTTAAATCAAAGCACTTGCTATACCACATGTCAATACTCTATGGTGCCATTTTTACTGAACCATGACCCAACCCTTGGTTAATCACTTTAACCCAAGCTAAAGCCCAAAACGTGAGCCCCCACATGGCCAATACCCAAATTCATGCCAAGAAGCCACCTCAGCCCAAATTGATCTGAGAGCTCCTCTGCTTAACACCTAAGCAGTGGGGCTAACCACTCAATTGGCCAGCCAAGCTTCCCTTTGGCCAATTTCTATAAAATGCACCCCCCGCGGCCATGAATAGGGTGGTAAAAAAAAATTTTCACCAAGGCCTCCTAAACTCCTCAGAGAGCTTTTCTAAGAGTCCCTTAGTACATTACAATCCATTTCCCTCTCCCAATTTCACCACAGAAATCAAATTTTGAGTTTGAATCCCTACCCGAAACCATGAAAAATTTCAATCCGAGCATACACATCACTAAAATTCAAATAATTTGGCTCTACACCTTCACAACAGTGAAGGAAGCCAAACCCCCATCAATTCCCCCTATGAAATAGCCTCTACCATAGCTTTCAACCAACACCCAAAATCGGGTGTGGTCGAAATCATATATAGGCCTTACACCAGAGCCAAAGGCTTCATCCCTAAGCTCTTTGGGACCCAACAAAGGTGTGAAGAATCTCTGATTGAGGCCAAACCTCTCGGAGCAAAGGTATAACCTCATTCACTCTCCCGAGCCTTTGCGAGCTCTCCATTTATGATGGCTTGATTTCATAGTATGTTTACCATATAGATGCGTTTGTCTCTTTAAGAAGAACAATTTAAAAAAAAATCATCAAAATCCATTAAGAAACGAAAGAGATATTAAGGTTTTAAGTTGGAGGGCTCTCGGTTAAGGCCATCGGGGACGATGAACGGATGTCGTACATTCTCGCGTGTATTGGATTGACAGCGGAGATCAAGCCGGATGATCCTCTGGAACGATACGGCGGGCGGCATGGTAGCTGACTCAGAAGGCGGTGTCGAATAGAAGTGTTGCCGCGTGGCTGTTCGACGGATCCGATGATCCAGTCAGCCCGTGGTTTGAATAAATAAATAAGGGTATTTAATAAATTTAGAAAATAGCCCCTAAACTTCAAAAATCCATACCTTTGCGTAGAAAATTCATAAAAATAAAACAAAAATACCCGCTTGCTCAGTGAATAGAGGAGAATCATATGGAATTATTTTTACATTAATTTGTAGCATAAATTATTTTTAAAAAATGAATTAGAATTAGGGGTTTTTCAAATCTTCATTCATATTGGATTATCACCTTGACCCCAAATTTTTATATGTTGTAGCCTCTGTCTAGGTGCATAATTTGAGTATTTTTCCAAAGACATAGGAGATCTCTAGACAGAGATCTTAATTTTCTAATTTTTTATGCATTTTCTATTCAAATAAATATAAAATGTTGTATGTGGCTTAGAAAATTCTACAAAAATTTATGTAAGTTCCCTATAGCCATTGTAGTCTCAGGAAATAATTTCATGGTTTTTAAGAATCAAAACATTACTCTTTTGAGCAAACCCTAATTTGCTTAAAACATTTAATTTGAAGTACATAGAAATCAAAATCACTTGATTTTTGCTCTCCACTGTGGCTCATGAGTCAGAGAACTCACCATAAAAATTTTAAAGGATTTTAAGATCTTTTGATATTTTTAATTGATTTTTAAAGATTATCATCAAATTTAACATTTAAATAATTTTCAAAAATCAAAATATAACTCCAAAAATTATCATACCTAGTTTTTTGAGTTCTCTGACATCGGAGGGATTTAATAAAAATAAAATGATATTTAATATAAAAACCTAATTTTTTAATCCTTTTTTTAATTATTTTAATAAATAAAAAAATATTAAAAATTAGAAAAATCACAAAGATCATAAAAATATTATAAATCACTTCCTAAAAACTTAGGAAAATTAGAGTATTTTTCTTGAATTAAAAGATAAAGATATCTATTTTTTAACCTTAAATTAATTTTTTAAGGTTTAAAAATGGAATTTTCACAAAATAAGTCTAAAAAAATCAAAAAAAAAATACAAAATAAATGTCTCTGGGTTCTCTAACCTTAGAAAGAATTTCCAAAAATAAAAAAATCTATTTTTAACACTTAAAATATTTTATTTTTATTAAAGTCCCCAAAACTTCAATTAATTTTATTAAATCACAGAAAATTCAAAAAATCNATTCGATTGACCCTATCAAGGTCCGTTGCACACAACGTCGTTAAGGAGTGGACGATTGTAGATCTCATGACAGCCTTATGAGGTATGTATGAAAAGTCATTGGCGAATAATAAGGTATATTTGATGAAGAAACTATTCAACTTGAAGATGACGAAAGGTGTTTCTATTCCTAAACACTTGAATGATTTTAATATTATCACAAATCAATTGTCGTCTGTTGAAATTAATTTTGATGATGAGATACATGCGCTGATATTGTTGGCATCATTGTCAAATAGTTGGGAAGTCATGAGGATGACAATTAGCAGTTCTGTAGGTAAATCTAAACTGAAATGTGATGATATTCGTGATTTGATTTTGGCTGAGATGTGCAGAAAATATTCTGGTGATATCTCAGGTACGAGTTCGACCCTGAATGTTGATTTCAAAGAGAAATGACGAAACAAGAACTCAAATAAAGGGAAATCAAAATCAAAGTCTGGTCAGCAGACAACTTGCTGGAATTGTGGCAAGAGTAGTCACATAAAAAAGGAACTGCAGGGATCCCAAGAAGATGGAGAATGATAATGCAAATGTGGTATCTGAATAAGTACATGATACACTATTGCCGACAGTTCATAGTTCAGTTAATGATGGAAGTGAAGAATAGAGTGGGTCCGGGACACCCATTCCTATTGTCCATAGATAGATGGTGGAGAACCACAGAGCCACCTGAAGAAGTTATAAGAAATCAGGTAGATATAAAATTAATAGAATCTAATTTTATTAAAGAGTTAATAGAAATTGCCGGTAGAAATGATATTTTAGAAATATTAAGAGAAATTTAAATAATANATTCGATTGACCCTATCAAGGTCCGTTGCACACAACGTCGTTAAGGAGTGGACGATTGTAGATCTCATGACAACCTTATGAGGTATGTATGAAAAGTCATTGGCGAATAACAAGGTATATTTGATGAAGAAGCTATTCAACTTGAAGATGACGAAAGGTGTTTCTGTTCCTAAACACTTGAATGATTTTAATATTATCACAAAACAATTGTCGTCTGTTGAAATTAATTTTGATGATGAGATACATGCGCTGATATTGTTGGCATCATTGTCAAATAGTTGGAAAGTCATGAGGATGACAATTAGCAGTTTTGCAGGTAAATCTAAACTGAAATGTGATGATATTCGTGATTTGATTTTGGCTGAGGTGTGCAGAAAATATTCTGGTGATATCTCAGGTACGAGTTTGACCCTGAATGTTGATTTCAAAGAAAGATGACAAAACAAGAACTCAAATAAAGAGAAATCAAAATC
Organism: Phalaenopsis hybrid cultivar; assembly: GCA_002079205.1. Lineage (NCBI taxonomy): Eukaryota > Viridiplantae > Streptophyta > Magnoliopsida > Asparagales > Orchidaceae > Phalaenopsis > Phalaenopsis hybrid cultivar. Next base: position 41,450 of record JXCR01124620.1, on the reverse strand, counting down.
AAAGTCTGGTCAGCAGACAACTTGCTGGAATTGTGGCAAGAGTAGTCACATAAAAAAGGAACTGCAGGGATCCCAAGAAGATGGAGAATGATAGTGCAAATGTGGTATCTGAAGAAGTACATGATACACTATTGCCGACAGTTCATAGTTCAGTTAATGATGAAAGTGAAGAATAGAGTGGGTCCGGGACACCCATTCCTATTGTCCTTAGATAGATGGTGGAGAACCACAGAGCCACCTGAAGAAGTTATAAGAAATCAGATAGATATAAAATTAATAGAATCTAATTTTATTAAAGAGTTAATAGAAATTACCGGTAGAAATGATATTTTAGAAATATTAAGAGAAATTTAAATAATGTTCTTTTAAATTATGGGATGATATTAATATATCATCTATATATACCAATACATAGTCTAAATTTTTAAATATATTATCCATTTTTCTCTGAAAAATACTAGACGCATTTTTTAATCCAAAATACATTATTAACCATTCATAATGTTCTAATGGTGTGGTAAATGCTGTTCACTTAATTGATTCTTCATCTAACTTAATTTGCCAAAATCCTGATTTGCAGTCAAACATACTAAAAATAACANAAATACTAGACGCATTTTTTAATCCAAAATACATTATTAACCATTCATAATGTTCTAATGGTGTGGTAAATGTTGTTCACTTAATTGATTCTTCATCTAACTTAATTTGCCAAAATCCTGATTTGCAGTCAAACTTAATAAAAATAACGTTTATTTTGTATTAAATTTATTAACATGTATTTATCTGGTATTTTGTATATATCATCTTCAATGTTATCATTTAATCTTTTATAATTAATTACCACTCTAACTTTTCCTCTTATTATTTCTGCATGATTTCTTACCATAAAAACGACAGATCTATTTTCTAAGTTTGATGATCTTATTAAACCTAAATCTTTTAATTCTTTTATTTGAATTTTAAAATCTTCTTTGTCTAAAGGACTGTATTCTATTTCTTTAGTTTTTATAACTAAATCTTTATTTATTATAGGAATATTTGCTAATTCTTTATCTTTTTCCCAATGTTTTAAAGGGTTTTCAGCTTACCAAATATGAAATAAACTTTATCTGTACTCAGAGAATAGATGTATATATTTGATCATTAAAGATTAAGGAATTTCTTCAAGACATCTTCCCTATAGGGAGGAACTAAGAACTACTCACAAATTAACATGATAAACTTCAAATATTTATGAATAGAGGATGAGACATGGATAAATACAAATGTACTTCAGTTCAAAGTCCTATACAAATACCAGACAACGCGAATGATACATGGATAGAATCTCTAGATGATATAACCATTCAAAATATAGAAAATGCTATGGAGCCGTAATAATTTTCTCTCAAGGCTTTTTCAGAAGAAGTGAAATGATATCATTATGTTTTATTCAGTGGAGCATCCAATTACTCAGTGGAGAGTCTTCTTTTCATAAGACAGTTACAATTTAGCATCAATTTGTTTTACTCTTAAAAGTAAAGAATATGGCGGGTCCCACGGGTCCCACTATTATTATGTGTATAAATCTTTATATAAGAGTTTGTTTTACTTTTATAAGTGGCGGGTCCCACTCTTATTTAGTGTGTTCTTTCTGTGAGTGGAGAATATGTCACAACCCACTCATGTTATCTTTTCTCGCTTATAAATAGAACACAAGTAATGCAATGAGGCATTGAGAAACCACCTAAGCCTCATAGCATTTAAGTGTTTAAGAGTCTGNTTTATAAGTGGCGGGTCCCACTCTTATTTAGTGTGTTCTTTCTGTGAGTGGAGAATATGTCACAACCCACTCGTGTTATCTTTTCTCGCTTATAAATAGAACACAAGTAGTGCAATGAGGCATTGAGAAACCACCTAAGCCTCATAGCATTTAAGTGTTTAAGAGTCTANACTCGCCTTAGGATTCCGAGGTTGTCATTCGTCATGACCTAAATCCTCACATCTTCGAGGTTATTTGTGCTGGTTGCTTCACACAAATGTAAATCCTAATAAATAACGACTTAAATCCTCACATCTTAAAGGTTATTTGTGTTGATTGCTTCACACAAATGTAAATCCTAATAATAAATCCTCACATCTTCAAGGTTATTTGTGCTGATAATTGCTTCACACAAATGTAAATCCTAATAAACAAGGTTGTCATTTGTCATGACCTAAATCCTCACATCTTCAAGGTTATTTGTGTTAATTGCTACACACAAATGTAAATCCTAATATCCTCACATCTTCAAGGTTATTTGTGTTGATTGTTTCACACAAATATAAATCCTAACAAAAATAATTGCAGGATGAAACATCTAAATGATTTCTCCTAAATTGAAGCCAAATAATAGGATAGCTTTGCAGGATGAAACATCTAAATGATTTCTCCTAAATTGAAGCCAAATAATAGGATAGCTTAGAAAGTCACCGAAGTTCTCCTTCGGATCCGTGACACCCTCTAGTGTTTCCTTCTTTGGACTCCAAAACAAAATGTTCCAAATTTGAACCAATCCCCTTCACACTTCTTAGTCCGATTCTTTGAAATGTCCTTACCATTTAAACTCCTTGAAGGTAATTTTTCTTGACTTTTATCGAGAGTATTCTTAGGTAACTTCAGTTATCTATGATGTAATTAACTATAGGGGCTTGCCCTTATAGGAAGCTTTTCCCGAATCCAGCATAATAAAAACCCTATTTAATTCCATATTTTAAATAAGGGAACTTGTTGGCCAATACATTGGTTTCACAGACCAAACATGTCATAACCTTTAGTTTATTTGATCAAGCCTCACCCTCAACTCTTGTGTTCATCCTTCGGGATAGATACATGATTTGCAGTAAAGCCATCTTTCATCTAAACTATGAAAATTATGGGGTCAGTTTGACTTCATCTTTTTCAAAACTAAAACTTTTATTTCATCCGGTCAGTTTGACTTCATCTTTTTCAAAACTAAAATTAAAAAAAAAAACGTCCTTCCGAAGCGCGGAACGAGATTTCAATTCTGATGACCGACAACTTCTCACGGGCAAACCCCACATAAAAAATAGTGCCGACAATATTTTGTTGTATCCTTCTCATAAATTTTGAGTAGTCTTCTTTATCCTTCTCCCTACTTTGAAATATGGTTTTGTTAAGAAGTAATTTTATTTTCTATGGTTTTATATGTTAATAATTTATGATGATTTGAACAACAATCTTCAATTTCATTTTGATCTAGCTAATTGAAATTTTAAGATGTGTTGAGAAACATATGTTCCGAAAGGGCTATGATTTTTACAACATGGGGAGAATCCCATTCGGTTTCATATGAGAGTATGTCATCCATGGAATTGCATGCAAATAAATAGGAAAATATACTTTGTTGGATGTAGAATTGGAGATTTTAAGATGACAGATTAAAATCATCAATTTGGTTCAATTGATTGGAAACTAAAGCAAAATTGTTAGTCCTCAAAGGAGGGAGTAGTGGGAGCTGTGGAGTGGCAGTCGTTATTCTTTCAGCCTAACCACAAATTAGGGACCAAACTCTGAATTAATCAATGTTCTTTATAGCTTTTGAAAGAGGGTAAAAAATAGAATTGCTCCTATTTGGTACCAAAAAAATTTTGAATATATATTTTTAAATGATTTTAAATTCTTAACAATCCATATGCTCATTGTAAGGGGAAGGTTTCTTTCCTAAATTTGAACATTCAGTCAACAAAAATTTCATTTTATTTTCATAATTTTACTTTTGAAAGTTTAGTTTCTGATTTAGTAAACTTTTTCCTTCAACTGCATTTTAAATAGCATTCACTTTAGTAGTTCATATTCAAACTTTCCACTTTACTTTTTACATTTTCAAAATAGTACTTAACATGATAATCTAAAAATCTATTTAGAGGCATTTCTAACTTTCATGTGGGATTCATATCTAGGACTTCATTAGAACCTTTTATTACTTGACCGATACGTATACTTGCTTTTTTTTAAGGGGATTTTGCTGTTTAAAAGAGTTTTAAAGATAAAATATTATCATTAAAGTTATTTTTGTTGGGATTACATTGCATATTTATTATTATATCTGTCATGTGTATTTCATAATAGTGAAAAGAAATTGCAAAATTAACACACTAAATCTACTCGCATTAGTAGTCGGTCTCAATGTGTTTAGTTCTTGTCTAACAGACTGGATTAGTTAAGATAGATGGACGTGTCAAACATGTTATCACATTATATTGGTGTAGGTATGTTAATGTTTACTCCAAGTTAAGCTAATAAGCGTGTCAACCATGTGACATCGATGGTAGTAGAAGTAAGAGCTATCTATTTAACTATAGTTACACCTCCTTTCTTCGAAACACAACAAACTTAACTAACCCAAGCACTGTCTAAATAGGATATATTATTCCCACATCTAACTATTTTATAATTTATTTCTTAATCACTTCTTTGGTCACAGGATTCAATCTCCTTTGAGGATCAATTCTTGGTTTATGTTGATCTTCCAATAAAATTCTATGCATATAGATTGAAGAACTGATTCCTTTAATATCAACTAATGTCCATCCAAAGGCTTTCTTATATCTTCTTAAAGGTTCTAATAACTTTTGTTCTTGCGCATCAGTTAGTTTTGAGGATACTATGATAGGTAGAATAGATGAATCTCGTAAGAATGCGTACTTCAATAGCGTAGGAAGTGTTTCCAAATCTATTTCAAGGGGTTTCTTAATAGATGAAATCAAATTGTTGTCATTTTCTACAGGATCTAAAATTTCAAATTTTTCCTGAACATATTTTAGTTCTTTCATACTCACTTTCATTAACTCTTCCTGGATTTTATCCTCTTCTTGAAATTCTACGTATTCCTTTTCAAATTCGCTTTCATATGTCTTTTTGAAATATTCATGGCTTAAATACTCATTAATATCCATTCTGAAGCATTCGATCTCTTCTTCTTTTTCAGGGTATATCATTGATTTTTCAATATTAAATGTAACCTCATGATCACTAACTCTCATAATTAGTTCTCCTTTTGGAACATCTATCGATGCTCTTCCAGTTGCTAGGAATGGTCTCCCTAAAATAATATGAATTTTTTTATCTTCCTCCATATCTAATACAATAAAGTCCACAGGAAAGATAAATTTATCAAAATTTACTAAAACATCTTTTATAACTCCTTTAAGATAGGTAATTGAATGATCAGCTAATTGAAGAGTTATAGTTGTAGGTGAAATATCTCCTAAGCCCAACCTTCTGAAATTTGATAACAACATAAGATTAATACTAGCTCCTAAATCACATAAAGCTTTTCCATAAAATCATTCGCCAATAGCACAAGGAGCTGTAAGACTTCCAGGATCTTTAATTTTTTCAAAAAGCTTCTTTTGAATTATAGCGCTATGACAACGACTTTTTATATACCTAAATATATAAGAATTTGACACCATTACTAGAAGATTTAAACCCTCGGCAATGATGCCAAAAACTTGGTGCAACTTTTAATACACAAGATTTTATTAACCTAGATTAATATATTTAAAATGATTTTGTAAAGTCACAATTTCAAATGCAAGCATACATATCGCTCAAGTAATACAGAGCTCTAGTGGAGTCCCGTTTATCGATCCCATAGGGAAGCGAGGTAAGACATCCTTAGTCAATTTCTAATATAGTACTATTAGTCCTTTGTTTGGAAATGCGATTTAAGAGGTTTTACTAACACATACTCCCAAATGTAAGTCTTAAGTTTAACACAACTAATAACTACTCCTAAATGGAAATATTAATTGTAAAGATAACCCTTTTTGGATGAATTGGTTTGAAGAATTTTGAGATATTAAAAACTACTATTCTTAGGTAATGAATTAATAATGTAAAGGAATGAGATGCATTCAATATTGTATGTGCCAAATAGGAGCAATCCTATTCTTTACCCTTTGGTCCAGGCATAAAGAACATTCACTAATCCTACGCTTGTTTACTGAATCTGTGGCTAGGCTGGGAGGATACCGGCTCTCACTTAGGAGCTCTCACATGTTCCCCTCGCCTAAGGGCTAACATCTCTGCTTCAGTTTCTAAACCCTAGGACCAAATTGGGGATTTTAGTCCGTGGATGTAAAATCTCCAATTCTACATCCACCAAAGTATATTTCTCTATTTATTTGCACTCAACTCTCATGAATGTCACAATCCATTGAATTTGAATGTGGTTCCACTTTGTCGAGAATTTCACCGCCCTTTTGGATCAATGAAATTACAACAAATTTTAACACTACAATGGGCCCTTGTTATAATGTAAATGAAGTGTAAGTAAAAACCATCACATTAATAATTAAATCTTCTTCTAACAAGCATCCCGAAATCTTAAACATGAATTCTGCTCATTTCAAAAGAAAAGTAAATTGAAAACAATGACATAATCTTATCATGTCACTATTTCCAAAGAAGAAGAAAGAGTAAGAGAAGCCCATCACAAAGCACGAAGAAAACACAATGGAAACTTTGTTTAACCAAAGCAAATATACTAGATAAGTCTTTACAAAAATCAAAAGATAATGAAGAACACAATACTTAGCTTTTTCCCTTTAAAAGAAAGACGAATATCTCTCCCACAAAGTCTCCCATCGATCCATGCAATGCTAGAACATCTCCTTACAAATTCTCTGAAAATCTCCTCTCCAATCTCTCCAAAAGGGTAGAAATCTACATTTCTACTCATATTCTAAAAAAACCCTAATCTTTCTCCACACTTTTCCTAATAATCCTCTCACCAAAAACCCACTTTTTTTAATCTAAATTCGTTCTCTTAAAGTGTAGGGACAGATTTTAAAGAGTTGCCACAAGAATCCTTTCAAGAAGTGTCCAAATACGTTGAATTTTGGTTCATAACCGCCAAAAGTCAGTCATTGGTCTTCCCGGGCGCCGTCGGCGTGCTCGAGGGCACCGTCGGTGAGCTTTTCTGTCATTTTTTGGTCTTCTCAAGTAAATCTCACTGTCGGCGCCGTTTTGGCCGCCTTCGGCCAGCAAACTGCACAGCTCCACCGTTTCGCTCTGTTTGGCTCCGTTTTAGCTCTATTTTGCCCATTTTAGTTGCGTTGTGTTCATAACAGATAGCCCTACAAAATATGTATGAAAACAATCATTCCTTAAAGTATAATCTCATTCAAAACTATGCAAGAAGTGTAAAAGATATGAAGCATCGAAAGACTTATCGAAAGGTGACAGGGCAAAATTTGATTTCTTGCTCGTTTTTGGTACAAATTACACTGTTTTTGTTTCTTTTTATCCAAAATTTCATTTCTTGCACCAAAAATAAAAAACATGCAAAATACCTTCTTTTAAAGACCAATATCATTAAAATTAAGCATATAATGTATATGAAAAGTCAAGCATTTTTCAGGCGTGTCAAGACCCCCAAACTTACCTGTTACATGTCCTTAAGTAACATTATAACTTTAAAAACCAAATATGTTAACTTGTGGTTGTTGGTTTTAGTAGAGTTTCATATAATTTTGTCTTAGAAATGTTATAGTGTAACTTAGGATAAATTCTTGCAAATCAACCTAGAACTAGAGTGTAAGGATATCTCATATTCAACTTAGGAATCATGATTTTCTATTTACTTCGAAAGTTATTGAAACTTGTCAAACTAATGATTCATAGAAAGTATAAAAATAAAATTTAAGCACCTTTTCTATACCAATTTGACAAATACCCTTAAATAAGAAAAAGCTTAGGATTGTTTCTAAGTCTTTTCATTTAAAAAGATTTAAGTGAAACCAATTTTTTATTAGACTTCTTTTCAAACTTCTCCTCACATATTTTCTTTTGACTTTTCTTTTTCTTTCCTTTTTCTTTATGGATTTTTTTTCAATCCTTTCTTTTTATTTTCTTTTAGGATCTTTTTTATCACTTTTTTTTCTTTTTTTTGTGTGAGGATTACTATATCTCGATAGGCCTTTAAAAATTATGAATTTCATTATCCTCTTTCTAAAGTCCAAAAGTCAAAACTTTCCTTCACTTTTTAAAAGTGTAAGTATTACCTTGAAAAAGGTTTCAGTAAAGGCTCAATTCTCAATAAGTATAAATGTAAGAATCTTAGCTTTTCAAATATTCAACTCCTTTCTACCATAAATAGCAAAATCATTTTCTTAAAGTTTCCTACAAAATATCTTAACTCTAAAACAGTTTCTTCACAAAGGATTTCAACTAAATTATTTTTCTAACATTCCTAAAAGCAAAGTTATAGTAACCTAAAGATAACACCACATGCAATAAGTCATTTTAAAAAGGATATAAAATCAAATACAGGTTACTGAGGACAAATAAAGTTAACTTTGAAAGTTATTTTTCTTTCTCCCCCAAACTTAAATTTTTAAATATTTTTCAATTAATTCTATAAAATGTAGCTAGAAAAAAAGTAAAAATTAAATCTACTTAGTACTACAATATCCTATCAAATTCATATACATGCATAATAAGGATAGAATGACAACATAAGAAAGTAAATCTAGCCTAAAACATACATGCAATAATATTAAACGAAAAGGAAACATATTCACTGTAAAATTTCATTTTTCTACCTACCCTCAAAATTGATTTTTACCATGTATAAAATTTAGTGTAGAAAATATAAGTAGGAAGAAAAAAAGTTTAGAAATTTTATCTACCACAATTTTCTATCAAACACATCTACAATTATTTATTAGGATAGAAAACATGTAGTAGAAAGTAAATCTAAACTAAACATGGTAAAGTGAAATTAACTAAACAAACTTTTAACTAACATAGCACGGATCAACATTGGAATATAAAAATGGTCTTTAAGTCTTAGAAATTGTAACACAAACACACAAACAAGATAAATGAGGTCAATTCTTCCTCCATGTGATCGCATCTCACTAACTTACTTCCAATTTCTAACGGAATCCCTACACAAATATATTGGGTGCTTATAATTGATTTTATAGATTCTAATCCCAAATATAAGATTATCCCTGATATATTGGTTCTTAAGCACCAAAACCTGACATAATCCCAATAATTAAGCATCTCTAGTAGTTATAAGGATAGTGTAAGATCATCCATAGTTACTCATCTAATAAGTTCATTTCACCTATCAAATGAAAATAAAGTCCGAGAAAAGAAGTAACAAATATGAGATGGAACTATCACTGTTAAAATTCATAATGTCTCTTATAAAACTCAAGTTCGGGTGAGACCCGAAATGTAGTGGACTCTTCAATTTAACTACTACAAGAGAACATACAAGTCTAACCATAATAAGAATTTAAGGTATCATCACCCTCTAAAACACAAAAAGTAAATCAAACAACATGCAATCCAAACATCTACCAAAAATCAAGCAAACTGATCAATCCACACTAAAGCAAACTCAATACAACACTAACAATCATGACTCTTAAGAATACTAAATTAAACCACACAGATAACTATGGGTTGCCTCCCATAAAGCACTTGATTTAACGTCACTAACCCGACAAATGATTCCACCTGGATCAAAATTCCAATTAAGAATCCTTGATCAATAGCCCAATTTTTTCCAGATCCACGGATTCCTACAAAGTCCTCAACTTTTAAATTTTTCTTTCAGCTCTTCCTTTTCTTATTGATTCATATCCTTGTTCCTCATATTTCTTTCTAGATCCAATATTCTTCCAATATTCTTCTAGTAATTTCAGATCCAATATTAATATCATCCTTGATATTTATAAGAAATGGATCTTTATATGATACTTCATGATCTCCCAAATTTTTTATCAGATTCTCTCTAGATAATTCAGATTCATGATCAATATCATCTATGTTACTCTTTTGTTTCAAGTTATCTTCCAATTCTTCGCCTTGATACTGAGTAAATGGTGGATGTGGTCTTTTTATATCTATCTTAGTTGAGGAAATATGTTTTTCTGATTCCGTAAGAATTTCTTCCATTGGTCTTTCAATGTCCTTGTCCTTATCTCTCAACTGAAAGCTCTTTTAAAACAAATCCTTGAATTCTCTTCTAAATATCAGTTCAATAATTTTAAGTTTCTCATCATTCAATTCAGGTTTTTCTTGTGATTGAGTTAATCCTAAAGATTTAAAGACTGGTGGTGTAGATTAATTTCTAAATTGGTAGACTTTAAAATAGTCTAGGGTCTATTCATCTTAAGTTCATGAGACTTCTCAACAAGAGGAATTAAAAGTTTATTATTTTTGGTAACATCCATCATTTCACACCTCTCCTGAACATACATACAGTCTTCTTTAAACAACCTTTTAGACTCATCATGAAAGCCCATTTCGATCTCATCTGTTAACTTACTGTCAAAACTTTTCTAGAAATAGTTTTTACTTAGATAATCAATTTCATCCATCCAAAAACAATCATCATCTTTTCTCTCAGTTGGATATTTCATAGCCTTTAAAACATCAAAAGTGGTTTCATGGTCATTAATATTCATAGTTAACTTTCCTTTTTGCACATCTATCATAGCTTGTCCAGTAATAAGAAAAGGTCTACCCAAAATAATGGGATAGTCTTTATCTTCCTCCATATCTAAAACAATAAAGTCCATATGAAAGGTAAATTTATCCACTTTAACTAGTACATCTTCTTTTTGGATAAATGATAGATCGATCAGTTAACTGAAGAGTTATAGTAGTGGGAGAAATATCGGTTAAACCTAACCATTTAAATATAGATAGAGGCATCACCTTAATGCTCGATCCTAATTCACATAAAGCTTTTCCACATAATTTTTTTCCAATTACACAAGGAATTATAAAGCTACAATGATTTTTAAGTTTTCAAGAAATTTTTTTTTGAAGTATAGCGCTGCACTCTTCACTTAGTGCAACTGTCTTGTAATCCCTAAATTTCCTTTTCTTGTTTAATATCTCTTTCATAAATTTTGCATAACTTGTGATATGTTTCAAAGCTTCAGCTAAAGGAATATTTATCGTTAACTTCTTAAGTATGTCCATGAACTTTGAAAATTGTTTTTCCAACTCATGCTGTCTAAGTCCTTGAGGAAATGGAGGTGGTGGTCTTTCCAAACTTATTTTAGTTGGAGATATTAATTTTCCAGATCCTTAGAAACATGTTCTTTAGGTCTTTTAGTTTCCTTTATTTCTCTCACAACATTTTTCCCTTTTCTAACCACATCGTCTATCTCTCTTTAACTTTTTAATTGGACAGCTTCTACTTGTTAATTAGTGTTCTCTTTACGGTTGATCTCAATGTTGCTACGAAGTGTTCCTTGGGGCCTATTGCTAAGTGAATTAGCAATTTGTCATTGTTGATTCTCTATGTTTCTAATTGCAACATTTTGACTTTGCAATTGGTTTCCCATTTGCAATTCCACTTCTTCCATAGACATCTTCTTATTCTCAAATTGTTGATCATTGTTAGCGTCCAGTGGAATTGAAGTTGTATAGTTTGTGTTCCCCTTATTATTCCAACTTCCATTAGGATTTGCATGATTATTTTCCCATTTTTGTTTTCCACCCCAAGTAGTATGAAACCAATTAAAATTAGGATGGTTCTTCCAACCAGGGTTGTAAAAGTTAGAATATGGGTTGTTTAGGTATTTAAAGTCTCATATGATAAGTTAGAATCAATCATATGCCCTAATGAACTTTTCTCACTTACTGGAGTAAATTGAGTTTGGTTCATTCCAAATTGGTCCAACTTCTTTGATATTGAAACTGCTTGAGATGCAGGAATTGAAATCTCATCTGTATTATAAACACTGGCTACCTTTTTAGGATTTACCCTTGTAGAGGGCCATTGAAATTCATTTATAGCCATTTCTTCAATTAATGCATATGCTTCATCAAATGATTTTGACATCAACGTTCCACTCGCAACAACATCAATTATAAACCTAAGGGATTCTACTAACCCATTATAAAAAGTTTGAATGATTAACCAATCAGGCAGAGCATGAATGGACACTTTCTTAGGAGTTCCTTAAATCTTTCCCAGGCTTCGTATATTGATTCCCCTTCATACTGAAAAAATGAGATATTATCTTAGTTAGGAATTTCTTAGTTAACTCCTCCCAATTTTTAATAGAGCTAGGTGCTAATGAGTATAACCACTTTTTAGCCTTATCCCTTAGTAAGAAAGGAAAAAGCCTTAGTCGGACAACATCGTCTGACATGTCATTAGAACAAAATGTGGCACAAAGTTTTAGAAAATAAGATAAGTGTAAATAGGGATCCTTAGAAAGAGACCCCCCAAACTGAATGTTCTGCACACAGTTGATAATCTCAGGATTTATTTCAAACGAGTCAGCTTCTACGATAGGGTTTTGTATACTTGAGTGAATTTCATCTGTCGTAGGATTTACGTAATCCCTCAATGAAGTATGATGATTTTCCAAGTTATTATCTTGAAAGTTTTCCATTTCCATTTCTAGTTTTTTAAGTCTTCTTTGTAATTTTAGTTTTTTTCTTTTTTTTTCAAACTCGGGATCATAAGACACAAGTTCTGCAGATCCTTTATTTTGCATACACAATACAACAAACAATACATTAACAATTAAACAAATAGCAGATGAAATATATTCAACACAACAAAACATTTTCACGAACACCTTATTTTTCATAAATTTTTTTTTCTTTTTTCACAACACTTTTCATATAAAAACACTTTTCACACAAAACAGTTTTTATGACACTACAGTTTTCCAAGTCTAAGACTAATCACTTCAACTAAAATTCTCCTAAAGTTCTTACCAAAGCTTCCCCGGTAATAACACCAAAAACTTGGCAACGACTTTTTATATACCTAAAAATACAAGAATTTGACACCACTAATAGAAGATTTAAACCCTCGGCAATGACGCCAAAAACTTGATGCAACTTTTAATATGCAAGAATTTATGAAACCAAAGTTATTATTTTATAATAATTTTGTAAAGTCACAATTTCAAACGCAAGTATACGTATCACTCAAGTAATACAGGGCTCTAGTAGAGTCCGGTTTATCAATCCCACAGGGAAGCGAGGTAATAGGTCCTTAGTCAAATCCTAATCTACTACTATTAGTCCTTAGTATGGAAGAGTGATTAAAGAGGTTTTACTAACAGATACTCCTAAATGTAAGTCTTAAGTTTAACACAACTAATAACTACTCCTAATTGCAAATATTAATTCTAAAGATAACCTTTTCTGGATGAATTTGTATGGAGAATTTTGAGATATTAAAAACTACTATTCTTATGTAATAAATTGAATAATGTAAATGAATGAGATACATTAAATTCTGTATGTGCCAAATAGGAGCAATCCTATCATTTACCCTTTCATTCAGGCATAAAGAACATTGACTAATCATATACTTGTTTACTGAATCCGTGGCTAGGCTGGGAGGATACCGGCTCTCACATCAGAGCTCCCACGTTCCTCTGGCCTGAGGGCTAACATCTCCACTTCAGTTTCCAAACCCTAGGACCAAATTTGGGAATTTAGTCTGTCACCCAAAAATCTCCAATTCTACGTCTATCAAAGTATCTTTTCTTATTTATTTGCACTCAACTCCCATGAATGTCACCATCCATAGAATTTTAATATGGTTCCACTTTGTTGAGAATTACACCGTCATTTTGAATCAACAAAATTACAACAAATTTTAACACTACAACGGGCCCTTGTTATAATGTAAATAAAGTGCAAGTAAAAACCATCACATTTATAAATAAATCTTCTTCTAACAAGCATCCCAAAATCCTAAACATGAATTCTGCTCATTTCAAAAGAAAAGTAAAGTGAAAATAATGACATAATCTTCTCATGCCACTATTTCTAAGAAAGAAGAAAGAGTAAGAGAAGCCTATCACAAAGCACAAAGGAAACACAACGAAAACTTCATTTAACCAAAGCAAATCCACCAGATACGTGTTTACAAAAATCAAAAGATAATGAAGAACACAATACGTAGCTTTTTTCCTTTGAAAGAAAGATGAATATCTCTCCCACAAATTCTCTCGCCTATCAATGCAATGCTAGAACATCTCCTTACAAATTCTCTCAAAATCTCATCTCCAATCTTTTCAAAAAGGTAGAAATCTACATTTTTACTCCTACTGTAGAAAACCCTAAACTTTCTCCACACTTTTCCTAACACTCCTCTCACAAAAAACCCACTTTTTCCAACTTAAATTCGTTCTTTTAAAGTGTAGGGACAAAGTTTAAAGAGTTGCCACAAGTATCCTTTCAAAAAAACTCCCAATAGGTTGAATTTCGGCCCATAACCGCCAAAAGTTGGTCCATAATCATCTCGGGCGTCATCGGCGGGCTCGAGGGCACTGTTGATGAGCTTTTCTATCATTTTTTTGGCCTTCTTGGGTAAATCTCGCCGTCGGCGCCGTTTTGGGCATTGTCGGTAAGCAGACTGCGCAGCTCTACCGTTTCGCTCTGTTTAGCTCCGTTTTAGCTCTGTTTTGCTCCCTTTCAGTTGCATTGTATTTCTAACAGATAGCCCTACAAAATAAGCATGAAAATAACCTTCCTTTAAAGTGTAATCTCATTCAAAAATATGCAAGACGTGTTAAAATTCATTTCTTGCTCGTTTTCGCTCCAAATTGCACCGTTTTTTTTCTTTTTCTCCAAAAATTCATTTCTTGTACCAGAAACCAAAAACATGAAAAATACCTTCCTATAAAGAGCAATATCATTAAAATTAAGCATAAAATGTATATGAAAAAATCAAGCATTTTTTAGGCATGTCACGCTACACTCTTCATGTAGTTCAACAGTCTCATTATCTACAAACTTCCTCTTCTTATTAAGTATATCCTTCATGAATTTTACTTAGCTTGTCATTTGTTCCAAAGCTTCAGCAAATGAAATGTTTATCGTCGATTTCCTTAAAATTTTCACAAATTTTGTAAATTGATTATCTCTGTACTTCTATTTTAATCTTTGAAGAAAAGGAGTTGTTGATCTTTCTACAGTGATTTTCGTTAGTTTAATAAGACTTTTTGATTCACAACAAAAATATTCACCAGAATTTTAATTTTCCACCTCATCTTTTTCTTTTTCAACTTCTCGTTCAACTCTTTCTTCTAAGTCTTTTCCACTTCATAGCTGAAGAGTCTTAATTTGCTCGTTGTTCTAATCTTCTGGGTTTACTTCAACATTACTAGGCAATGTTCCTGGAGGTCTATTGCTAATTGCGGTAGGAATACATCCCAATTTATTTTTCATGTTTCTGATTGCAACTCCTTGACTCTGTAATTGACTTCCCATTTGCAATATCAATTTTCCATTGATAAATTTTTCTCCTTACTTTGCAAATTATTAAATCTTGGGGAGTAATAAGGATTATAAGCTTGATTTCCTAGATTGTTGGAGCTTCCTACTGGGTTTGCAAAAATTTTCCCCATTATTTATTTGCAGCATTCGAGTTATTATTACTCCAACTAAAGTTTGGATGATTCTTCCAACCATAATTATAATAATTGACATAAGGATTATTAGAACAATTGTTTGTTACATTTAAAGTCTCATAAAAAGATTGAGATTCTATCATTTGTACAAATGAGTTCCCCTCAAGCACAGGTGTTGTTTGATTATAATTCATTCCATATTGATCCATCTTCTTCGATATAGTGGCTCTTTGAGCAGCTAATATAGATGTTCCATAAGAATCATGAATACTAGCTACTCTTTTTTGGTTTACCCTTTCTTAGGGCCATTGAAAAGTATTAGTAGTCATCCCTTAAATTAATGAATATTCTTCATTGAAGGGGTTTTTACAATAATGATCCACTAGTAGAGTACAATTTCCTATAGAGTACAATTTCCTAAGCTTAAGCATGATCCACCAGTAGAGTACAATTTCCTGAGGGCCATTGAAGGCCAAAGTCGACCAATAGAGTAAAAATTTCCTAAGCTAAAGCATGTAAGGCCAAAGTCCACCAAGCTAGAAAAGTTAGTCCAATGACTAGGATCAGAGCCTATATTCTTGTCAACTTGCATGAAGAGACTAACTGGAGGGAATATTTAGCCTTTCGACATCTCCAAACATACTTGGGGTGTCTAGAAGCTCCCTAACTATAATAAAGAGTAGAAAGTAGTACTAACTCAGCATAATGAACCAGGCCTGTTGATCTTAAGTCAATTGAACTCGACCAACTAAAAATGTCGAGCTCAATTAGCAAAAAATTTCTAGAAGCACCCTATCAAAACGTACTTTGCAAATTATTAAATCTTAGGGAGTGATAAGGTTTATAAGCTTGATTTCCTAGATTGTTGGACCTTCCTACTGGGTTTGCAAAAATTTTCCCCATTATGGATTTGCAGCATTCGAGTTATTGTTACTCCAACTGAAGTTTGGATGATTCTTCCAACCATAATTATAAAAATTGGCATAAGGATTATTAGAACAATTGTTTGTTACATTTAAAGTCTCATAAAAGGATTGAGATTCTATCATTTGTATAAATGAGTTCCCCACAAGCACAGGTGTTGTTTGAGAATAATTCATTCCATATTGATCCATCTTCTTCGATATAGTGGCTCTTTCAGTAGCTAATATAGATGTTGCATCAGAATCATGAATACTGGCTACCCTTTTTGGATTTACCCTTTTTGAGGGCCATTGAAAAGTATTAGTAGTCATCTCTTAAATTAATGAATATGCTTCATTGAATGGTTTTTACAATAATGATCCACTAGTAGAGTACAATTTCCTATAGAGTACAATTTCCTAAGCTAAAGCATGATCCACCAGTAGAGTACAATTTTCTGAGGCCCATTGAAAGCCAAAGTCGACCAATAGAGTACAATTTCCTAAGCTAAAGCATGTAAGGCCAAAGTCGACCAAGCTAGAAAAGTTAGTCGAATGACTAGGATCAGAGCCTATATTCTTGTCAACTTGCATGAAGAATTCAATTGGAGGGAATATTTAGCCTTTCGACATCTCCAAACATATATGGGGTGTCTAGAAGCTCCCTATCTAAAATAAAGAGTAGAAAGTAGTACTAACTCAACATAATGAACCCGACCTGTTGATCTTAAGTCAATTGAGCTCGACCAACTAAAAATGTCGAGTGAGCCTATTTAATCAACTTGGCCCAATTGAGCCAAGACCATACAAGCTCAAACAAACGAGAAAGAGAGAAATCGAGTGATAGACTAAAACGTGTAAAATACTTAAAATACCTTGTATGTCCCATATTAAAGCCAGGGGAAAATGTAACATTACCATATTGTACTCATTTCTCCAAAATTATTAAAGCAAGGGGAAAATATAACATTACCATATTGTACTCTTTTCTCCATAAACAAACAGATATTTCATTTCATGTAGGCATCAGAGATATACTTGATTTTACCAAATAAGTCTTGAAAGGTTAAAATGATTGAAACGTTTTCGTTTTCACTTTTGTTTATGTTCCTCTCCCTTTCTACTTCTCTTACTTTCTCCTTTCCTACGTTGTATTCCTTAGGGTGTGATTCACAAACAGATCCAGGATCAACATTTTTAAGCTTACAACCTTTTCAAAATAGAATCGAGATTTAACCGATCAGAACCACGGTTGAACCCGTCAATGCTGGAGTTGAACTTACTAGGTTTGAACCGGTCAGAGCAGGTGTAAAATTGGTCAGAGCCTGGATTGAACCGGCGAACCGATCCAATTTCTTAAGAACTAGTAAGTTAAAATATGAACTATTTTTTATATTTTAATTTTGATTTTAGGGCTCGAAATAAATTATATAAATTAAAAGTTAGAAAAAATGGTATGTTTAGAGTTTTTTACTTAGATTATTATTTATACGGTNATGGTCATTAATATTCATAGTTAACTTTCCTTTTTGCACATCTATCATAGCTTGTCCAATAATAAGAAAAGGACTCCCCAAAATAATGGGATATTCTTTATCTTCCTCCAAATCTAATACAATAAATTTCATAGAAAAGGTAAATTTATCCACTTTAACAAGCACATCTTCTATAATCTCTTTTGGATAAATGATAGATCGATCGGTTAACTGAAGAGTTATAGTAGTGGGAGTAATATCGGCTAAACCTAACCTTTTAAATATAGATAGAGGCATCACATTAATGCTCGATCCTAAATCACATAAAGCTTTTCCACATAATCTTTTTCCAATTACACAAAGAATCGTAAAGCTACAATGATCTTTAAGTTTTTAAGAAAGATTTTTCTGAAGCATAGCACTGTACTCTTCACTTAGTGCAACTATCTTGTAATCACCAAATTTCCTTTTCTTGTTTATTATCTCCTTCATAAATTTTGCATAACTTGGCATCTGTTTCAAAGCTGCAGCTAAAGGAATATTTATCGTTAACTTCTTAAGTACATCTATGAACTTTGAAAAAAAATCTTCCAACTTATGTTGTCTAAGTCCTTGAGGAAATGGAGGTTTTGGTTTTTCCAAACTTATTTTAGTTGGAGATATTAATTTTTCCAGATCCTTAGAAACATGTTCTTCAGGCCTGTTAGTTTCCTTTGTTTCTCTTTTAACATTTTTCTCTTTTTTAACCACATTCTCTATCTCTCTTCCACTTTTTAATTGGACAGCTTCTACCTGTTCATTAGTGTTCTCTTTACGGTTGATCTCAATATTGCTTGGAAGTGTTCCTTGGGGTCTATTTGCTAAGTGAATTAGCAATTTGTCCCGGTTGATTCTCTATGTTTCTAATCGCAGCATTTTGACTTTGCAACTGGCTTCGCATTTGCAATACAACTTCTTCCATAGACATTTCCTTATCCTCAAATTGTTGATCATTGTTAGAGTCCGGTGGATATGAAGGTCTATAGTTTGTGTTCCCCTGATTATTCCAACATCCATTATGATTTGCATGATTATTTTTCCCATTTTTTGTTTCTTCCCCAAGTAGTATGACACCAGTTAAAATTAGGATGGTTCTTCCAACCAGGGTTGTAAAAGTTAGAATACAAGTTATTTATTGTATTTAAAGTCTCATATGATAAGTTAGAATTAATCATATGCCCTAATGAACTTTCCTCACTTACTAGAGTAAATTGAGTTTGGTTCATTCCAAATTGGTCCAACTTCTTTGATATTGAAACAACTTGAGATGCAGGAATTGAAATCTCATCTGTATCATAAAGACTGGCTACCTTTTTAGGATTTACCCTTGTAGATAGCCATTGAAATTCATTTGTAGTCATTTCTTCAATTAATGCATATGCTTCATCAAATGATTTTGACATCAACATTCCACCCGCGAGAACATCAATTATAAACCTAAGGGATTCTACTAAACCATTATAAAAAGTTTGAATGATTAACCAATCAGGTAGAGCATGATGTGGACACTTTCTTAAGAGTTCCTTAAATCTTCCCCAGGCTTCGTATATTGATTCCCCTTCATACTGACAAAATGAGATATTATCTTTTCTAAGTTTAGTAGTCCTTGAAGGTGGAAAATACTTAGTTAGGAATTTCTAAGTTAACTCATCCCAATTTTTAATAGAGTCAAGTGCTAATGAGTATAACCACATTTTAGCCTTATCTCTCAATGAGAAAGGAAAACAGCCTTAGTCGGACAACATCGTCTAACATGTCGTTATAACAAAGTGTAGCCAAAAGTTTTAGAAAACAAGATAAGTGTAAGTATGGATCGTCAGAAGGAGATCCCCTAAAAAAATTATTGTGCACCAGTTGGATAATCTCAGGATTTATTTCAAACAAGTCATCTTCTACGACAGGGTTTTGTATAGTTGAGTAAATTTCATCTATCGTAGGATTTATGTAATCACTCAATGAAGTATGATGATTTTCCAAGTTATTATCTTGAAAGTTTTCTATTTGCATTTCTAGTTTTTTTAGTCTTCTTTGTATTTTTATTTTTTCTTTTTTTTTTCAAACTCGGGATCATATGACACAAGTATTGCAGATCCTTTATTTCACACACACAACACAACAAATAATCATTAACAATTAAACAAATAACAGATGAAATATATTCAACACAACAAAACAATTTCACGAACACCTTATTTTTCATAAAAATAATTTTTTTTCTTTTTTCACAACACTTTTTCATATAAAAACACTTTTCACATAAAATAGTTTTTACGACAGTACAATTTTCTAAGTCTAAGCCTAATCACTTCAACTAAAATTCTCCTAAAGTTCTTACCGAAGCTTCCCCAAAAACGACACCAAAGCTTGACAACGACTTTGTATATACCTAAATATACAAAAATTTGACACCACTACAAGAAGATTTAAACCCTCGACAATGACGTCAAAAACTTGATGCAACTTTTAATAGGTAAGAATTTATGAACCCAGATTTATATATCTATAATGATTTTGTAAAGTCGTAATTTCAAACGCAAGTATACGTATCACTCAAGTAATACAGGGCCCTAGTGGAGTTCCGTTTATCAATCCCATAGGGAAGCGAGATAATGGGTCCTTAGTAGAATCCTAATCTACTACTATTAGTCCTTAGTGTGGAAGAGTGACTTAAGAGGTTTTACTAACAGATACTCCTAAATGTAAGTCTTAAGTTTAACACAACTAATGACTACAACTAATTGCAAATATTAAATCTAAAGATAACCTTCTTTGGATGAATTTGTATGGAGAATTTTGAGATATAAAAAACTACTATTCTTATGTAATAAATTAGATAACGTAAAGGAATGAGATGAATTAAATTTTGTATGTGCCAACTAGGAGCAATCTTATTCTTTACCCTTTGGTTCAGACATAAAGAACATCGACTAATCATATGCTTGTTCACTGAATTCGTGGCTAGGCTGGGAGGATACCGACTCTCACATCGGTGCTCCCACATTCCTCTCACCTGAGGGCTAACATCTCCGCTTCAGTTTCCAAACCCTAGGACAAAATTGGGGATTTTAGTCTATCACCCTAAAATATCCAATTCTACGTCTATCAAAGTATATTTCCCTATTTATTTGCACTCAACTCCCATGAATGCCACCATCCATAGAATTTTAATGTGGTTCCACTTTGTTGTAAATTACACCGCCCTTTTGGATCAACGAAATTATAACAAATTTTAACACTACAACGGGCCCTTGTTATAATGTAAATGTAGTGCAAGTAAAAACCATCACATTTATAATTAAATCTTCTTCTAAAAAGCATCCCAAAATTCTAAACGTAAATTCTGCTCATTTCAAAAGAAAAGTACAGTGAAAACAATGGCATAATCTTCTCATGCTTGTTCACTGAATTCGTGGCTAGGCTAGAGGATACCGACTCTCACATCGGTGCTCCCACGTTCCTCTTACCTAAGGGCTAACATCTCCGCTTCAGTTTCCAAACCCTCGGACCAAATTGGGGATTTTAGTCTGTCACCCTAAAATCTCCAATTCTAGGTCTATCAAAGTATATTTCCCTATTTATTTGCACTCAACTCCCATTAATACCACCATCCATAGAATTTTAATGTGGTTCCACTTTGTTGTAAATTACACCGCCCTTTTGGATCAACGAAATTATAAAAAAATTTTAACACTACAACAGGCCCTTGTTATGATGTAAATGTAGTGCAAGTAAAAACCATCACATTTATAATTAAATCTTCTTCTAAAAAGCATCCCAAAATCCTAAACAGTGAAAAAAATGGCATAATCTTCTCATGCCACTATTTCTAAGGAAGAAGAAAGAGTAAGAGAAGCCCATCACAAAGCACGAAGAAAACACAACGAAAACTTCATTTAACCAAAGCAAATCCACTAGATAAGTATTTACAAAAATTAAAAGATAATGATAGAACAATACTTAGTTTTTTTCCTTTGAAAGAAAGACGAATATCTCTCCCACAAAGTCTCCTGCCTATCATTGCATTGCTAGAACATCTCCTTACAAATTCTCTTAAACTCTCATCTCCAATCTTTTCAAAAGTGTAGAAATCTACAATTCTACTCATATTCTAAAAAACCCTGAACTTTCTCCACACTTTTCCTAACATTCCTCTCATAAAAAACCCACTTTTTTAACTTAAATTTGTTCTTTTAAAGTGTAGGGACAAAGTTTGAAGAGATGCCACAATAATCCTTTCAAAAAAACTCCAAATACATTGAATTTCGGCCCATAACTGCCAAAAGTCGGTCCATAGTCGTCCCGGGCGCCATCAGCCGGCTCGAGGGCGCTGTCGACAAGATTTTCTATCATTTTTTTGGACTTCTTGGGTAAATCTTGCCGTCGGCGCCGTTTTGGGCGCCGTCGGCGAGCAGACTGCGTAGCTCCTCCATTTCGCTATGTTTGCCTCTGTTTTAGCTCTGTTTCCCACCATTTCAGTTGCATTGTGTTTCTAACAGATAGCCCTACAAAATAAGTATGAAAACAACCTTCCTTTAAAGTTTAATCTCATTCAAAAATATGCAAGAAGTGTAAAAGATATTAAGCATCAAAAGTTTTATCAAAAGGTGACACAGAAAAATTTCATTTATTGCTCGTTTTTGCTCCAAATTGCACCGTTTTTGTTTCTTTTTTTTTTCCAAAAATTCATTTCTTGTACCGGAAACCAAAAACATGCAAAATACCTTCCTTTAAAGGGCAATATCATTAAAATTAAGCATAAAATGTATATGAAAAAATCAAGCATTTTTTAGGCGTGTCACGCTACACTCTTCATTGAGTTCAACAGTCTTGTTATCTACAAATTTCCTCTTCTTATTAAGTATATCCTTCATGAATTTTACTTAGCTTGTCATTTGTTCCAAAGCTTCAGCAAATGGAATGTTTATCGTCAATTTCCTTAAAATTTTCACAAATTTTAAAAATTGATTATCTTTGTACTTCTATTTCAATCTTTGAAGAAAAGGAGTTGTTGATCTTTCTACAGTGATTTTCATTAGTTTAATAAGACTTTTTTGACTCACAAAAAAAATATTCACCAGAATTTTAATTTTCCACCTCATCTTTTTCTTTTTAAACTTTTCGTTGAAATCTTTCTTCTAATTCTTTTCCACTTTATAGCTGAATAGTCTTAATTTGCTCCTTGTTCTGATCTTTTGGGTTTACTTCAACATTACTAGGCAATGTTCCTGGAGGTCTATTGCTAAGTGTTGTAGGAATACATCCCAATTGATTTTTCATGTTTCTGATTGCAGCTCCACGACTCTGTAATTGACTTCCCATTTGCCATATCAATTTTCCATTGATAACTTTTTCTCCTTACTTTGCAAATTATTAAATCTTGGGGAGTAATAAGGTTTATAAGCTTGATTTCCTACATTATTGGAGCTTCCTACAGGGTTTGCAAAAATTTTCCCCATTATGGATTTGCAGCATTCGAGTTATTGCTACTCCAACTAAAGTTTGGATGATTCTTCCAACCATAATTATAATAATTGACATAAGGATTATTAGAACAATTGTTTGTTACATTTAAAGTCTCATAAGAAGATTGAGATTCTATCATTTGTACAAATGAGTTCCCCTCAAGCACAGGTGTTGTTTGAGAATAATTTATTCCATATTGATCAATCTTTTTCGAATAGTGGCTCTTTGAGCAGCTAATATAGATGTTGCATCAGAATCATGAATATTGGCTACTTTTTTTGGATTTACCCTTTCTGACGGGTATTGAAAAGTATTAGTAATCATCTCTTAAATTAATGAATATGCTTCATTGAATGGTTTTTACAATAATGATCCACTAGTAGAGTACAATTTCCTAAGCTAAAGCATGATCTACCAGTAGAGTACAATTTCATGAGGGCCATTGAAAGGCTCATTTATCCAATAGGGTACAATTTCCTAAGCTAAAGCATGTAAGGCCAAAGACGACCAAGCTACAAAAGTTGGTCGAATGACTAGAATCAGAGTCTACATTCTTGTCAACTTGCATGAAGAATCCAACTGGAGGGAATATTTATCCTTTCGACATCTCAAAACATGCTTGGCATGTCTAGAAGCTCCCTATCTATAATAAAGAGTAGAAAGTAGTACTAACTCAGCAAAATGAACCAGACCTGTTGACCTTAAGTCAATTGAGCTCGACCAACTAAAAATGTTGAGCTCAATTAGCAAAAATTTTCTAGAAGCACCCTATCCAAACGTACTTTGCAAATCATTAAATCTTAGGGAGTGATAAGGTTTATTAGCTTGATTTTCTAGATTGTTGGACCTTCCTACTGGGTTTGCAACAATTTTCCCCATTATGGATTTGCACTATTCGAGTTATTGTTACTCGAACTAAAATTTGGATGATTTTTCCAACCATAATTATAGTAATTTGCATAAGGATTATTAGAACAATAGTTTGTTACATTTAAAGTCTCATAAGAAGATTGAGATTCTATCATTTGTACAAATGAGTTCCCCTCAAGCACAGGTGTTGTTTGAGAGTAACTCATTCCATATTGATCCATCTTCTTCGATATAGTGGCTCTTTGAGCTGCAAATATAGATGTTGCATCAGAATCATGAATACTGGCTACTCTTTTTTGATTTACCCTTTCTGAGGGCCACTGAAAAGTATTAGTAGTCATATCTTAAATTAATGAATATGCTTCATTGAATGGTTTTTACAATAATGATCCACCAGTAGAGTACAATTTCCTATAGAGTACAATTACCTAAGCTAAAGAATGATCTCCCAGTAGAGTACAATTTTCTGAGGGCCATTGAAGGCCAAAGTCGACCAATAGAGTACAATTTCCTAAGCTAAAGCATGTAAGGCCAAAGTCGACCAAGCTACAAAATTTAGTCGAATGACTAGAATCAGAGCCTACATTCTTGTCAACTTGCATGAAGAATTCAATTAGAGGGAATATTTAGCCTTTCGACATCTCCAAACATACTTGGGGTGTCTAGAAGCTCCCTATCTATAATAAAGAGTAGAAAGTAGTACTAACTCAACATAATGAACTAGACCTGTTGATCTTAAGTCAATTGAGCTCGGCCAACTAAAAATGTCGAGTGAGGCTATTTGATCAAATTGGCCCTATTGAGCCAATGCCATACAAGCTCAGCCAAACGAGAAAGAGAGAAATCGAGTGATAGACTAAAATGTGTAAAATACTTAAAATACCATGTATGTCCCTTATTAAAGCTAGGGGAAAATGTAACATTACCATATTGTACTCTTTTCTCCATAATTATTAAAGTAAGGGGAAAATGTAACATTATCATATTGTACTTTTTTCTCCATAAACAGTAACATTACCATATTGTACTTTTTTCTCCATAAACAAGGAGATATTTCATTTCATGTAGGCATCTGAGATATACTTGATTTTACCAAATAAGTCTTGTAAGGACAAAATGATTGATACTTTTTTGTTTTCACTTTTGTTTATGTTCCTCTCCCTTTCTACTTCTCTTACTTTTTCTTTTCCTACGTTGTATTCCTTAGGGTGTGATTCACAAACAGATCAAGAATCAACATTTTTAAGCTTACAACCTTTTCAAAATAGAATCGAGATTTAACCGATTAGAACCAAGGTTGAACCCGTCAATGCTGGAGTTGAACTTCTTAGGATTGAACGGGTCAGAGCAGGTGTAAAATTGGTCAGAGCCTGGATTGGTCCGGCGAACCGATCCAATTTCTTAAGAACTAGTAAGTTAAAATATAAACTATTTTTTATCTTTTTATTTAGATTTTAGGGCTCAAAATAAATTATATAAATTAAAAGTTAGAAAAACTGGTATGTTTAGAGTTTTTAATTAGATTATTATTTATACGGCTCAAAAATATTGTCTTAGATTAAAATATTATTTATTGAATCTATAAAAACTATATTAAGAAATCATTATTCTATTATTTAAAATTTCTTAAAATGATTTAAAAAATAATTACCTCATCTAGTTCAATACTCTGGTCAACCCGGGTCGAATCATATAATCTTGAATCTTTCATTCTTCTTATTCGATGTTCTATCCGATTTTGATAACTTTGATAGAAGTTTCAGCATCTTAGCATAAATAGAAATGACTATAGAAATTTAGCAGTCATCACATTGAGATGTGTCGTTGTTATTCCAGTTTTTATTTTATATTAATTTACGTGCTAATGGACTTCTCCTAAGAAAATTTTCAATTATTAAGGATTTAAAAAAAATATTAAACATTGGACCATAAAACAGAATAATTATAATCGCCTCTAAAAAATCTGCTTTGTCAAGTCCTCCTAGAAATGATCAGAAAACTATTTTATTTCGCGATGAAGCATTCATTATTTAAAATATGATGGTTATTGTGCAGAATGTGTTGCACAAATATAATATGTTCATAGCTTATGACAGAATCGAAGGACAAAAATTTGACCACTTGACCTACAATGCATATCGCAATCAGTACAATTCATATTGATAGATATATCATACTTTTTCCGAGTGTGACCACTTGCCCTACAATTCATATTGATAGACATAAATATACTTTTCATATTGATAGATATATCATACTGCTCTTGGTACAGCACACTTTGAGTTATCTGATTGCTTCGAGGACCTTCATAACAGTACAAGGACAAACTACTTTTTCCGAGTGTGCGGAGTTGCGCAACATCTCAAAATATGGGTGGGGATGAAAGGAAAAGCTGGAAAGTTGTAATCCACTTACAGTGTTGGGACGGCGAGATTGCATTATTTGTGAGATGTGCTTTTGAATTAAATGTTTAAAAAGAGAATAATTTATGAATTATCCTATTTTAATTATTATAAAATATAGAGTAATGTTTTGCCACACCTCAGAATATTTGGAAGATGAAATCAAAGGATAAATTTCATATTATGTGTTGTGTGTGATGCAGGATTTTGGCTTTCTTTGNGCATCTTAGCATAAATAGAAATGACTATAGAAATTTAACAGTCATCAAATTGAGATGTATCGTTGTTACTCCAGTTTTATTTGTGAGTATTTATTTTATATTAACTTACGTGCTAATGGACTTCTCCTAAGAAAATTTTCAATTATTAAGGATTTAAAAAAAAAATTAAAAATTGAACCATAAAACAGAATAATTATAATCGCCTCTAAAAAATCTGCTTGGTCAAGTCCTCCTAGAAATGATCAGAATACTATTTTATTTCGCGATGAAGCATTCATTATCTAAAATATGACGGTTATTGTGTAGAATGTGTTGCACAAATATAATATTTTCATAGCTTATGCCAGAATCGAAGAACATAAATTTGACCATTTGCCTTAGAATGCATATCGCAATTTAACCCATCAGTACAATTCGAGATATATATATATATATATATATATATTTTGATAGATATATCATACTGCTTTTGGTACAGCACACTTTGAGTTATTCCATTGCTTCGAGGACCTTCATAACAGTACAAGGACAAACCACTTTTTCGGAGTGTGCGGAGTTGCGATAATCCACGCAACATCTCAAAAAAATATGGGTGGGGATGAAAGGAAAAGCTGGAAAGTTGTAATCCACATACAGTGTTGGGACGGGGAGATTGCATTATTTGTGAGATGTGCTTTTGAATTAAATGTTGGAAAAGAGAATAATTTATGAATTATCCTATTTTAATTATTATAAAATATAGAGTAATGTTTTGCCTCACCTCAGATTATTTGGAAGATGAAGTCAAAGGATAAATTTCATATTATGTGTTGTGTGTGATGCCGGATGTGGGCTTTCTTAGAATATTGAGGGATTTGGGCTTTCTTAGAATAGTAAGACCCTCAATGTTTGTGGAGTATGGTTGATATGAATATCAGGAGAGTCAAATTACTCAATTTGTATTAATTTGCTCACATTAGAATTGATAGGAAGATGATGTGTGTCACAATGCGTTATATGTTTGTTTTAATTTTCTATTACATAGGTATTGATTCGTTTTTAAAACTTTTGCCAATTATAAGTTCAAGCTATATATAACATTCCTTCTTAAAATTTGTTATATTTGTTTGAATTTTTACTTTTCTTACTCATAATGAGATTTTAAGGCTTCTGGCCTAACAATCATAGGGAAAAGGTAAAATCTTAGATGTGTTGGCTATTATGGTTGTATTTGGTTGGAAGTAATTAAACTTTTGACTCTAATCAGATTGAATGATTAGATATTTTGAAAGAAAAACTTGAATAAAGGAATTTTTATTTATGTAGTTATCAATGTTTATTAAAAAAAATATATTATTATTTTGTTGTATGTCCTCGCAACACAAGAAATAAAAAACATAAGCTTAATTAACGAAAAAAGGAAGAAAAAAAAAATCGTTTCTTCTTAATGTTAATCAAATAATTACATGAAAAGTGTACTTTTAAACTAATTTTCTAATCAATCTTTGTGTCATTTCCTTTTACTCGATTCTATCAGTTTTAGTTCACATTGATAGTGTAGTACTTAGCCATTGAAGTTTACGGTAAATAAAGATATTTTCCTTTTGGTTGAGAAGATTGAGTGGCCATTTGTGGTTCTTTATTATTTTATCATCATTATTATTATTTTGTTTCCCCTTTTTTCTAATGTGAAATAAAAATAAATTTTGTTGTCTTAAATATAGATTATTTTTTTATTTTTAATTTAAAATCTCATTTGTTAATTTATTTTATATTTTGGAAGGACAAATTTTTTGTGATCAAGTGTGTTAGCAAATTAAAATGAGATGCCAAAGGCTTTGGTGCGAGGGCACTAATCCAACGATACATATGTTCGGCCAATAATCGGTACAAGAAATGCGGTTGTTAAGAGTGAGCTCAGACAGGCAAGATAGATTTTAGAAGAAAAACCTACCGATCTTCCTTATCATGAACTTACATCAAAAGCCTAATAATATTTACAGTCAAGTTAGTTAAAGGTAAATGAAACCTAGATGCAGGTGAAATGGAATTTTTTCTATCCACCACTACCATGGCAGAGGCACGAAGGATAAGTGGAGCAGCCAA
Organism: Phalaenopsis hybrid cultivar; assembly: GCA_002079205.1. Lineage (NCBI taxonomy): Eukaryota > Viridiplantae > Streptophyta > Magnoliopsida > Asparagales > Orchidaceae > Phalaenopsis > Phalaenopsis hybrid cultivar. The sequence continues at coordinate 12,579 of JXCR01124620.1, read as the reverse complement.
GTAGTGAACAGGTATTACTCCCATGTAGGCTGATATTTAGGTAGTCGAACCATTATCTTGGATCCGAAGGAGAGAAATATTGAAAGAGCTTTAGTTAGGATATGAGCTGGTTGATCCAAGGAGTTGATGTATTGAAGTTGAGTTTGTCTTTTATCTAAAAGTTGCAGGAAAAAGTAGTAGTTAATACAACAAAACAATATGTTGTTTTAAGTATATAGTTTATGTCTATTTTTGGTGATATTGCACTTTAAAGAAGGATATTTTTGTGTTTTATTGCAGGTATATCATTTGTAGACATTTGGAGCAAAATTAGCAAAAAAGATGAAATTTGGAGCAAAAACAACAAATTTTTGGAGATTGGCGCATGATGCGTCGTTTGACAGAGCCTTGGCGCGTGATCTGCCAGATGCGCCAGAGACAACTTCTTATAAATTAAGGCTGTTCGAGGGAAATTTTGCTCGAATTTTTAAAGGAATACTTGTTATAAATACCTTTTAGAGTAATTCAATTCATTTAGACATTTTGGAAGGTTCTTTTATGAAGGGACATGTCTCTTGGATCAAAAAACACATCTTTTGAATTCAAAAGAGTGGACTTTTTTAGGTGATTTCTAAGGGAATTTTGAATTATTTTTGAAAAGAGGCATCCCCCAATAAAAGAAGAAGACTTTAAGGAGTTGGGTGTGACGTCAAAGGGGGGTAGCGTGAAAGGCAAGAGGAAGAGATAGATAGAGAAAGTCAAGGGCTTGAAGATTTTTTTTAGGGTTGTAAGAGAAAAGCAAAGGTGAGAGAGTTTTTCTTCATTACACTTCTAAGAGAGAATTGAGACTGTTTGTAAAGAGAGAAAGACTTGAAGAGAACTACTAGGGATTTTCTTGGGAAGGATTGTGAGATAAGTTGTGTCTTTTAATTTTTTTGTTTTGTAAACTTATTTTTATATATGAAATCTATGTTTTGTCGTATCCTTCTCATGAATTCTGAGTAGTCTTCTTTATCCTTCTTCGTACTTTGAAAAATGGTTTTGTTATGAAGTAATTATATTTTCTAAGGTCTTAAATGTTAATAATTTGTGATAATTTAAGCCCAGAACTTCATTTACTTTTTGATCTGGCTAATTGAAATGTTAAAATATGTTGAGAAACATATGTTTTGAAAGAGTTATGATTTCTACAACATGGGGAGAATCACATTTGATTTCATAGGAGAATATGTCATCCATAAAATCGAGTGCAAATAAATAGGAAAATATACTTTGTTGGATGCAGAATTATGGATCTTAAGGTGACAGATTAAAATCCCCAATTTGGTCCAGTTGATTGGCAACTAATGCGAGATTTTTAGCCCTTAGAGGACAGAGTAGTGGGGGCTCTGGAGTGGCAGTTGGTATTCTCTCAGTCTAACAACGTAATTAGGGACCAAACTCTAGATTAGTCCAAGTTCCTTACAGTACGCGAAAGAAGGTAAAGAATATGATTGCTCATATTTGGTGCAAAACAGTTTATAAGTATATATTTTCAAATGATTTTAATTTCTTCTCAATCCATATGCTCATTTTAAGGGGAAGGATGTTTTCTTAAATTTGAACTGTTTGTCAACAAAAAATTTATTTTATTTTCGTAATTTTACTTTTGAAAGTTTAGTTTCTGGTTTAGTTAACTTTATCTTTCAACTGCATTTTAAATAGCATTCATTTTAATAGTTTATATTCAAACTTTGCACCATACTTTTTGTACTTTTAAAATAGTACTTTACATTATAATCTCAAGAACAATTTACAGGCATTTCCAACTTCCCTGTGGGATCAATATTTAAGACTCCATTAGAGCCCTTTATTACTCAAGCGATACGTATACTTGCGTTATTTTTAAAGGGGATTTGGTAGTTTAAAAGGGTTTTAAAGATAAAATATTTTTATTAAAATTATTTTTGTTCAGATTAAATTGCATATTTATTTTTTTATCTGATGTGTGCATTTTATAATATTAAAAAAATATTAAAAAATTAAGGCACTAAATCTACCAACATCAAGTTCTGGGCGTCGTTGCCTAACAGAAAGTAGTAGTAGTAAGTTACTTTATAATTTATAGTATTTTATTTAAAAAAAGAAGGACTAAAAAGGAAAAGAGTGTTTGTAGTTTAGTTTGAACATTTCCTTACTTTAGTGTATTTATTTATTTTAATTTACTTGTTCTGTTTGTTTATGCATAGTGTAAGATCTGAAAATTTAGTACCTTACAATTCATAATTAGAATAAACTTTTAGAAAAATTTGAATTTAACAAAAAGAGACATATCATATTAGCAAGATAACTTGCAATTTGAGTAATGCTAGAAATTAAAATGAGCATTATCAGAGACCTTTAAGAGAATTTGCTAATCCTACAGCATATGAAATTCATCTTTGGCTACCAATTTATTTGAGCTTAAACCTGGTATTATCCAAATGGTACAAAACAATCAGTTTGGGTAAACACCAACTCAAGATCCTTTTTTACACCTTGCTAATTTTCTAGAATTTTGTGCTACATTTAAATATGATGGAGTGTCAAATGATTTTGTTAGACTTAGAATTTTTTCTTTTTCACTAAGGGATAAAACTAAGATGTGGTTAAACTCGTTAGCACTTAGATCTATCAGAACTTAGGGAGATTTTTCACACAAATTCTTATCAAAATATTTCCCACCCTAAAAAACTGCTAAGCCTAAGAATGATATTACATCTTTTTGTCAATTTGAAGGGGAATAAATTTATGAAGCCTGTGAAAATTTAAAGATCTCCTTAGAAAGTGTGCACACCAAGCATTGTCAGATTAGTTAATAATACAAACTTTTTATAATGGGTTGGTTGGATCTCTTAGATATATAATTGACGTTGCTGCTGGTGGATCATTAATGTCAAAACCATTCGATGAAGCATATCATTAATTAAAGAGATGGCTACTAATAATTTTCAATGGCCCTCTGAAAGGGTAAATAAAAAAAGAGTAGCTATTATTAATGATTCTGATGCAATATGTATGTTAGTTGCATAAATAGCTGCTATGCCGAAGAAGATAAATCAATTTGGAATGAATTATTCTCAAAGATCACTTGTGCTGGAGGAAAATTCAAGTGGACAAATGATAGAATCTCAATCTTCTAATAATCCTTATGACAATTATTATAATCCTGATTGGAAGAATCATCCAAATTTTACTTGAAGTAACAATAATTCTAATGTTGCAAATCCATAATGGGTAAACAACACTAAAAAACCCATGGGAAACTCCAACAATCAAGGTAATCCAACTTATAAACTTTATTGCCCTGCAAGATGTAATAAATTACAAAGTGAGGAGAAAAAGTTATCAATAGAAGAATTGATATTACAAATGGAAAGTCAATTACAAAGTCAACGAGCTGCAATTAGGAACATGGAAAATCAATTAGGATGTATTGCTACCGTACTTAGCAATAGACCTCCAGGAACATTGCCAAGTAATGTTGAAGTAAATCCCAAAGATCAGAATAAAGAACAAATTAAAGCTATTCAACTGAGAAGTGGAAAAAAAATTAGAAAATAAAGTTCAAGAAAAAGTTGAACTTGAAAAAGTTGAGGTGGAAAATAAAAAATCGGGTTAAGTTTTTCATTTTAAGTTAGAATGTCCTATTCAACCAATGAAAATCACAATAGAAAGAACACCACCTCCATTTTCTCAATGATTGAAGCACAAAAATAAAGATAATCAATTTTCTAATTTTGTAGAAATGTTGAGGAAATTAACGATAAACATTCCATTGAGTGAAGCATTAGAACAAATGCTAAGGCATAGTCAGTTCATGAAGGACATACTTAATAAGAAAAGGAAGTTTGTAAATAATGAGATTGTTATACTCGGCGAAGAGTGTAGTGCTATAATTCGTAAAAAACTTCTTGAAGAACTTAAAGATCCTGGAGGTTTTTACAATTCATTGTGCTATTGGTGAACAGTTTTATGAAAAAGCTTTATGTGATTTAAGAGCCAGTATTAATCTGAAGCTGTTGTCAATTTTTAGAAGGTTGGGCTTAGGAGATATTTCACCTACGAATGTAACTCTTTAGTTAGCTGATCATTTGATTACCTATCCTAAAGGAGTTATTGAAGTTGTTTTGGTAAAAGTTGATAAATTTATATTTCCTCTGGACTTTACAGTATTAGATATGAATGAATATAAAAAAATTCCTATCAATTTAGGAAGAATATTTCTTACCACTAGAAGAGCTTTGATAGATGTGAAGAAAAGAGATCAAAGAGTGAGAGTTAGTGATCAAGAGATTACATTTAGTATTGCAAAATCAATGAGATACCCGACAAAAGAGCGAGGGATTAAATGCTTCAGAATTGATTTTAATGAATATTTAAGCCATGAATTTCAAAAAGACATTTAAAAGCAAATTTGAAAAAGACTATATGGAATATCAAGATGAGGACAAAACACAAGATGAATTTACAGAAGTGATTAAAGAAGATTTGGATTATGTTTAAGAAAAACTTGAGATATTAGATCTTACAGAAAGTAACAAGAATCTGATTTCATCTATTGAAAGACCTCCTGAACTAGAGTTGAAAACACCTCCTACACATTTAATGTATGCATTCTTAGGAGATTTATCTACATTACCTGTTGTAGTATCCTCATAATTAACTAATGAGCAAGAACTACAGCTATTGGAAACGTTGAAAAGATATAAGAATACCTTTGATGGACATTATCGGATATTAAAGGAATCAATCCTTTAATTTGTATGAATAAAATTTTATTAGAAGATCAACATGAACCAAGAGTTGATCCTCAAAGGAGATTAAATCCAATTATGAAAGAGATTGTTAAGAAAAAAAGTTTAAAAAAGTTAGATACTGGAATAATATATCATATTTCAGATAGTGATGAATGAACATAATGAATTAATATTAACAAGACAAGTCTCTGGTTGGCGAATTTGCATTGATTATAGAAAATTAAATTTTACCACCACGAAGGATCATTTTCATTTACACGTTTTGGATCAGATGTAAGATAGGCTGGCTGGGCACAAATATTTTTGTTTTCAAGATGGATATACCAGTTATCATCAATTACCAATTGCTCTAGAAGATCAAGAGAAAACAACTTTTACTAGTCCATATGAAACTTTTGCTTTTCGGTGTATGCCCTTTAGATTATGTAATGCACCAGCAACATTTCTAAGATGTATTATGTCAATTTTTAGCTACTTGATTGAAAAAGGGATTGAAGTCTTTATGGACAATTTTTTTTTGTGTTTGGAACTTCATTTGAAATATATCTAAATCATTAAGAGAAAGTTCTGGAATGTTGTGAAAAGACTAAAATTATATTAAACTAGGAGAAATGTCAATTTATTGTTGTAGGAGGAAATTTTCTTGGGTATAAAATTTCAAAAAATTCCGTGCAAGTTGATCCTGCAAAACTTCTGGTTATATCAAACTTACCTCCACCTACTACAGTAAGAAGAGTTAGGAGTTTTTTAGGACATGCTAGATTTTACATGCGATATATTAAAGATTTTTGAAAAGTTACTAAACCTTTATGCCAACTTCTGGAAAATGAAACAAAATTTGACTTCAACTAAGATTGCATTAAAGCCTTTGAAACTTTAAAAGAAAAATTGATCACTGCTCCTATAATTGTTTCACCTGATTGGGAGAAACCTTTTGAATTAATGTGTGATGCTAGTGATTCTGCAATTGGAGTTGTTTTAGGGCAGAGATATGATAGGATTTTTAAATTTATATACTATGTTAGTATGACTCTTAATGATGCTCAGATTAACTACATCATCATTGAAAGAGAGTTATTAGCTATTGTGTATGCTTTTAATAAGTTTAGATCATATCTGATTGGAGGTAATTGTATCGTTATACCGATCATTTGGTTATTAAATATTTAATGCAAAAGAAGTATGTGAAACCAAGATTAATTAAATGGGTACTTTTGATGCAAGAGTTTGATTTTGTGGCAGTCAATTGGAAAGGGACTAATAATCAAATTTTTTATCATCTATCTGGGCTAGAACATAAAGAAATACTCAATTTAGAAAAAGAAGTTAATGAAACTTTTTTTATGAACAATTTTATACTGTAAAAGGGTAGGAAATACCTTGGTATCCTGATATTATAAATTATATTGTTAGTGGTTTTTTACCATATTGGTTAACAAAACAATAGGAAAAAAATTCCTTCATGATGCAAAGTTCTATTTTTGGGATGGCCTTTACTTATTAAAACAATGCAAAGATTTAGTAATGAGTAGATGCGTGCCTTACAATGATATTCAGGAAATTATTCAGAAATGTCATGATTCAGAATTTGGAGGTCATTTTGGAAATGAAAGAACTATTCATAAAATTTTGCAATCCATATTTTATTGGCCTACTCTTTTAAGAGATGTTAATATATACATAAGAACATGTGATCAGTGTTAGAGAGTAGGAAATATTTCAAGAAGAAATGAAATGCCTCTAAATTTTAATTTGGAAATTGAATTTTTTTATGCATTGAGAATGGATTTTAGGAGACCATTTATACCATCATTCAAAAATATTTATATATTTGATTGTAGTGAATTATGTTTCAAAATATATTAAAGCAATAACTTTACCTCGATCTGATGCTCGGAGTGTTTCAAAGTGTTTAATTAAAAATATTTTTACAAGATATGGAATGCCGAGAGTAATCATTATCGATGGAGGATCTCATTTTAGAAATACGACAATTATTAAGTTGGTGGAAAAATATAATACAATGCATAAAATTGCAACTGCTTATCATTCCTAGGATAGTGGTTTAACAAAAGTATTTAATGGTAAAATTAAGAGAAGTTTATAAAAAAATAGTGTTAAATTTAATTAAATGGATTGTTCTGTTGAATTAGATATGACATTATGGGCATACATGACAGCTTATAAGACACCTATAGATATGTCCCCTTCTAGATTAATTTTTGGTAAAACTTGTCTCTTACCAGTAGAATTGGAGCATAAAGCTTATTGGGCTATAAAGAAATTTAATTTTAATTTGAAAGAAGCTCGTGAGAAATGATTATTGCAATTCAATGAGCTTAATGAAATTAGGAATGAATCTTACAATAATGTGAGGACTTATAAGAACAGATGAAAGAATAACCAGATCAAAAGATAATAAAAAGGGAATTTAAACTCGGACAGGAAGTTTTACTACATAATACAAGATTGAAATTATTTCCTGGGAAGCTGAAGTCTAGGTGGAATTCCAAGTTGTAAAAGTCTATCCTTACGGAGCAGTTAATATTGAAGATCCCAATACTAAAAAGATATTTAAAGTGAATGGACAGGGATTGAAATTTTTATGGTTAAAGAACAGTTTTTAAAGAAACTGTAATGTTGGGTCACCCAGAATAAAGTCTAGAAATGTTGGGCAAACGACATTAAACTAAGCGCTTTGTGGGAGGTAACCCATATTTATGATTGTTTACTTTGCTTTTGAGTCTTTGTTCAAAATCTTTTACGTATGTTTATATGTTTGTCTTTATATAGTCCGTGTATTTGCAAAAATATTTAGAAACATATTTTTTACCTAATTTTATGAAAAAATTGAGAATTTATTGGATCGAAATTGAAATATTGGAGTTTTTGGAACTGACACATGATGCGTCAGATCGGCGCATGATGTGCTAAATTCCAAAGAGTTGGTGCGTGATGCGCCGTGGTGACGAAAAAAACTTAAAGCATTTTAAAAGGTGTTTTTTTGACAGTTTCTTCTCCTTATAACTCCTAAAAACTGATTCTTAAGTCTTTTTTAAGAGGAAAAACAAGGAAAGAGCCACTAGATTTCAAATTCAATGGCATCCCACTCTAAAAATACTGTGAGATTTGGAATTTTTAATCGGACAAAGTTTGTCAGTTTTGATTCACACAAATTACATGATCGTGTTCTAGGAAAAAGAGGCTAATCTAAGAAAGGGGGTTTGTGAATCGAGGATACAATACAAGTCGAGTTGAAGTGTTCATTGCACAGAGATGTTAGGAAGTAGTTTGTTACACTACTGCCGCCGGAGTTGTCCTTGTAGTGAAAGTGTTTTACGCAATTTTGCATGAAATCAACCAAGGAATTTTTTATGTGCGAGGCAGGTTTTTGCAATTCACTCCTTCAAGAATAAACGAGATGTTCATGATTGAAAATGTTTCTATCTGTCATTCTGAAAATTTTACCCCTACAAGAGATAATATGAATGAACTCTATTAGTATCTTATAGATGAAGATGCAAATTGGGAGGCAAGGGATGATGGGAATGTAAGTTTTTTGTCATTGTTGTTAAATCGTACTTCTAAGTCATGACACTTCTTTATTTCATCAAAATTGCTTCCTACTATGAAAAACATTAAGGTGACTAAGAAGTGTTTTGTTTCAAATTATTGTATTCAAACTATAAAATTTATTGATATTGGAGCCATCATTGTGAAATTAGTTTTGGGTTTGATTGTGAATGGATCTGTAACTGGGCTTGGACATCCTTCCACTATTTTCCTACTGTGCAGTCAATCGTAAATACCTTATGAATGTGGGAAAAAGTGCTTCTTCCTTGGAAGCCGATGGATCCAAAAATCTATTGCAGTTTTAATGGAATGGGAGATGAAAATGATATGAATATACTGATGGATTAAGAATCTCAAAATTCATCACCTATTTAGCCTTACTTCAGTTCTAATGCACTTTTGAAGAGAATCCAGAAGATAGAAAAAGAGTTGCAGAATATTATGCATGTAATTGTGAATATTTCTGAAATGTTGGATCACTTAGATTGGAGACTTAAAAAATATTTTGAGCATACTGGTCGTATTGAAGATGGTTTGGTGTGTATTTTCAAGAAACATGCTTGGATTAGGGAGGATTTGACCAATGAGTTTCCATACCGACTCTTCTATAACCTGTATGTGCACTACCAATCTATGGGAGATATCTAAGAGGACGAGAGTGAAGAAGATGTTCGAACTTAGTTTATGCACGAAACGTTTTGTTTAGTATTGTTTGTTTTAGTTATTTTTTATGTTGGATTGCATTTACTTTTATTGTTGAACTATATTGATGTTTGTGTTTGAAATTTTGATGTTTAGAATTTAGTGTTAGGATATTTAGTTTTGCTTTAAACACTGAATTAGATGTTTGTTGGTAATAGCACAGATTCTTTATTTAAAAGTGAGTTTTGTGGTGTTTGTGAAAGATTAATGTTAGAATAATTTCTAATAATGTTTATAAAGGTTCATTTGAGTTAATTAGAGGTAGACGTAAATTGGCACGGAGCAGATTTTAACAAAAACTGAAATATGAAAGATTAAAGCATTGGCACATGATGCGTCGTTTTACAGAGAGTTGGCGCATGATGCGCCAAAAGCCCAAACACACCATATTGCTTAAAAAATTGCTAAATCACATGGGCAAACTCCATTTCATTGCTTGGGTCGTCTCTTACCTCTAAAGCTTGACCTAGGGTTTTACATTGAGAGCAGTAGAGAAGATTTTGAAAGCCAAAAATCATAGATTTCATCTTCTCTTGGTATGAACTTCAATGTAACTTAAAATTTTTTTATTTTCATCATGGATTTTTTCTATATAGTGGAAGATCCAAAATTTGGGATTTTTTTATGAAAAAGCTTTAAAAAATCATGGTGAAAAGTTTCTTACCAAATAACCTTATTTGAGGATATAAAATTTTGATTTAGTAATTTATTTGGAATTTATTTGGATTTTCATAGATTTTCAAATGGCTCCCTGGGTGAAAACTAGAAGACAACAATAAATGTTGGTGCACTTATAGTTCATCATGCTCAGAGTATAGCTGGTAGTTCTACAGCTAGTGGTTTGGGATATCCTACCCTGATTTTCACTTTATGTGAGCAATCAGAAGTAATGTCTAATAGAAAGAAGAAAGATTACAACCCCAAAATCCTATTGGAAAGCATATGATCCAAAGAGTTGAATCATTTGTTGATTCTAGAGGTGGTAGAAGGGATAGACCCTCTACATCAGCTATAGGAGCATCTACTTAATTTTCTATGCATGACTTGAAAATAATATGGACCAACTAATGATTCAACAAATGAACTTAATTAATATTCAAAATTAGATTGGAGATATTGGAGCAAGAAATGTTTATAATGATGAATAGTAGCAGAGGAGAGTTCAGTATGATATATATTTTTAGACTGGTATGGTAAGACATCTTAGGGGTGAGCCCAATGTGGAATTTCCTCCTTGCCCAAGTTTAACTCTCTATGCTCTTATTCAAGATGAAAGTAAAACGAAGAAGAATAATATGATGAAGATGATGAGGAAAGTGATGAAGAGTGATATTTTCATGTGTTTAGTTCAGTATGTTTTGATGTTTGTTTGTTATTTGTGATTGAGATGTGTTGTACTTTCATTTAAGATTGTTGTTATAAAGAGTTTTATTTTATGTTGTGGTAGTAACTGTAGATCTGCATTATTTGTATTTTCTGTTTTTGTTTTTTCAATTTTTGTATTTTTGTTTTTCATTCTCTGCAATTTCTTTAGAGTATATTATGTCTCATTTAATGTTTTAAAATTTGTATGTATCTTTTTAAAATTAATACCTGATGTATACAGAGCCCGGTTTCATAATCAGAAATCCTCAACAAGTTAGTTTTTATTTTCATCATTTACTATTTTCTTACACCTAAAAATTTTTGTACTAAAATATTTTTAAAATTACTTAAAACTTAAGCTTGGGAGGAAAAAAAATCTTTTGTAAAAGAAGAAAACTAAATTTTATTTGTCCTCAATTACCTATTTTTTTTAAATTAATTTAACATGACCTGGGACATTGAGATTAAACTTTAATTGAATATACTTATGTTTATAGATATTATGGTAAATTTTGGTAAAAAGTTTTTAATAATGAAGGTCAATTCTGTAGTTAAAGATATTTGGTATGATAGGATATGATTATATTTTCCTATTTGAAGTAAAGGAAATTGTATTTTTTAAGTGTTAAAAATTTTAGAGTTTATTGTAAGAAGAAAAGAATGAGACTATATGAAAAGTCATAAACTAATATGAATTTATTAAGTGAAGAAAGTTAAGGAGTTTTGACTTTAAGAAGAGGATAGTGAAGTTCAAAACTATTAAAAATTTTCTTGATAAAATAATCCTCACTTGATAAAAGAAAAAAAGAGGAAGGGATCGAAAAGAACCTAAGAGAAAAAAAAAAGAAGTAGAGGGGAAGAAAAGAAAGATAAATGAGGAGAAGCTTGAGGAGATATTTATAAAAAATTGGCTTCACATGAATCAACATAGAGAAAGAGCTTCATTACATTTTCTAAACTTCTATTGGAGTATTAGGAGTATTACTAGTAAAGTTTTCATGAAGTTATTTTTCATATTAATGTTCTAAATATCCTTAATATAAATAATTGAAATTCATTTTAAAATGAATAAAGATTCAAAAATCTTAAAATTAATTGCTAAGTACTCTTGGACTTAGAATTTGAATTTAAGTTTGTAACGATTTTTCTTAAATATTTTTATTCTATTTATTAAACTAAAGTATAGAAGCTATCAGTTGATCTCTATCCTAAGTCATATGCTCTTATGTTAATAAAAGTGTCACTTAAGGACAAGTAACATTTAAGTTTGGGGGATTTTGATACACCAAAATAATATGTTGTTTTAAGCATATGTTTTATGCTTATTTTTTGTGATATTGCACTTTAAAGAAGAATATTTTTGTGTTTTTGTTGTAGGTATATCATTATTAGGTATTTGGATCAAAAGTAGCAAAAATGATGAAATTTAGAGCCAAAACAGCGAATTTTGGGAATCTGGCACATGATGCCCTAGTTTGGCGCATGATGCGTTTGACAGAGCCTTGGCGCATGATGGTTCAGATTTGGAGTCAGATGCACCAGAGATATTTTTTTGCAAATTAAGGTGGTTTGAGGCAAAATTTCTGAAAATTTAAAATGGACCCTTATTCAAAACACCTTTTGAAGTAATTCAATGCATCTAGACACTTTGGAAGGTTCTTTTAGGAAGGGATATGTCTCTTGGATCAAATGACACATCTTTTTAATTCAAAACAGTGGACATTTGGAGTGAATTTTGGAGGGAATTTTAAATTTCTTTTAAAAGGAGACAGCCCCAAATATAAGAAGAAGGCTTCAAGGAGTTTGGTGTGACGTGAAAGGGGGGGGGGTAGCGTGAAAGGCAAGAGGAAGAGATAGAGAGAGAAAGTCAAAGGCTTGAAGATTTTTTTTCTATAGTTGTAGGAGGAGAGGGAAAGTGAGAGATTCCTTCTTCATTGCACTTTTAAGAGATAATTGATAGTGCTTGTAAAGAGAGAAAGGCTTGAAGAGAACTTCTAGGATTGAATTAAGAAGGATTGTGAGATAAGTTCTGTCTTTTATTTCTTTTATTTTGTAAACTTATTTTTATAGATCCATTCCATATTTTGTCATATACTAATCATAAATTCTGATTAGTCTTTTTTATCCTTCTCCCTACTTTAAAATATGGTTTTGTGAAGAAGTAATTTTGTTTTCTATGGTT
>JXCR01124615.1:257041-298494 GCA_002079205.1 Phalaenopsis hybrid cultivar | reverse complement strand
CATTCTAAATGAACCATGGATTAATATATTGTGAAGATATGGTGTACCCTAGCTCCAAGTCAACACCCAGGGTCAATCCTAAAGCCAAGTAATCCTATAGGGACTCTTCTTGAATTCTCTTATAATGATCTTATCTACTAAATGCTAGAGGTTAAGATCATTATGTGGAATTTCAAGTTGAGTAAAAAGAAGAGTTTTGAATTTCTAATGGTGGGGGTACCTTTTCTAATTTTCTAAGACTATTCAATAGGAAAGTCCTATGGCTAGACCTAGGTTACTAAAGAAGTTTCTAGACCTAAACCAAAAGTGAGGTCAACAGGACCTCATAAAGATTTTTAAACATTAATTGGATGCCAATTTGGAGGTTAAGTCAATCAATTGGGTAAAATTTGGGGGTAAATTCGGGCATTTTGGATTTAGGCCAAAATCAAATGGATTTCAGGCTTCACCAATGTCAATTGATGGTTGATTTGGATGTATATAAATTTCAGAAAGATTTTTCAACATCAATTGAGGCCAATTGACTAGGCTATGGGTTCAATTTGGTGAGATTAGGTCATATGGTCAAAATTGGGGTTTTGACCCAAATAAAAATTGGGTTCAAATCATGGACTAATTGAGCTTAGATTTAGTTTATTTTGGTCATATCAAAAGTGAACTTGAGTTTGGGATTTGAATTGTGGTCAATTGAGAACAAATTTATGGACATTTGAGTCGGATTTGGGGAAATTTGGGTCTTGAAAGGGCAATTTGGAGGATTTGCTTAAAGATGGTCAAATTGGCCAAATTGGGTCATGTGGTAGTTGAGAGAAATGAAATTAAAAATATTTTGGATTTATTGGTATTTTTTAGGAATTTTTGGAATTTTTGGGATTTTGGGTCAAAGAGGGGTATTTTGGTAATTAGGGGGTGTTTTTGGGGTAAAAGGCCAAGATAGGTATTTTGGTAGAGTTGAGGTACCAATCATCACCAATAAGCCATGGACCAAAGGAAACCCCATTTTGGGTCCTCTACATAGTGGTCTTAGCTAAACCATAACCCTAAGGCTAGTAGGTTTAGGGGACCATCTACATGAGTTTCCCAAAAGATCAAGGGATCTAGGCAAGAAATTTGAGTTTAGGGTTGTGAGTGATTGTGGGTGAAGATAAGTGTAGTGAGTTCCTTAGCTCAAGACCAACACCCAAGGTTAACTTAAGCTCTAGCAATCCTAAGGGTGACTCATCTTGAGTTTCCCCCATAGTGACCCCACCTACTAAGTACTTATAGGTTGAGACCAACATGTAGAACTTCAAGTTGAGTGGAGAAGAGGGTAGAATTTCTAATGGTGAGGATTCCATGTCTAGTTTTCTAATAATCAACAGGAAAAGTCCTATGGCTAGACCCTAGGCTACTAAAGAGGAAAAACTAAACCTCGACCAAAAAGAGGTCAACAAATGGACCCCCAATAGGTGTGGTGTGCTGGGAAAGCACACCGCACGTATTGGTCTTGGCCGAAGAGATCAACAAAAACCAATACAAACTCCTAAGCCAGCGAGCCCAAGAAGTACGTGTAGAGTTGTGTGTGATTTATTTCTGCTAGGGAATTAGCAGGTGATCGCCTGATTGAAATGAAAGAGTGGAGACTCTCGCTGGGGATTGGACAATGAATTTTGAGTTATAAAATTTCAAAGATTTCCAAAGGATGGGAGTCAAAATGTAAGTGTTGACCCCGAGGTAGGAATTCAGATTCAAATATCGACTCAAAAAGATGGAGAGAGAGAGAGAGTTAGAGTGTAAGGACCTACCTTGAATATAATGAATCAAAAAATGTAGGATTGATTCAGAAACGAGAATTGAAATGTAGGTCAATTCTCCAAAGAAGGTGTCGGAATGTAAGAACCAACCTCGAATATAATGAATCAAAAATGTAGGACTGATTCAGAAATTTGAAATTAAATGTAAGTCAATTCTAAAAAGAAAGTGTCGGAATGTAAGGTCCGACCTCAAATGTAAAGAATTAGAAATGTAGAACTGATTCAAAAATGAGAATTGAAATGTAAGTCATTTATCAAAAAAAAGTGTCGGAATGTAAGGTCCGACCCCAAATGTAAGGAATCAGAAATGTAGGATTGATTCAGAAATGAGAATTGAAATTTAAGTCAATTCTCAAAAGAAAGTGTCGGAATGTAAGGATCGACCTCAAACGTAGTGAATCAGAAATGTAGGACTGATTCAGAAATGAGAATTGAAATGTAGGTCAATTCTCAAAAGAAAGCATGTAGGACTGATTCGGAAATGAGAATTGAAATGTAGGTCAATTCTCAAAAGAAAGTGTCGGACTGTAAGGACCGAACTCGAAAGTAAAGAATCAGCAATATATGACTGATTCAAAAGTGAGAATTGAAATGTGGGTCAATTCTCAAAAGAGGGTGTCAAAATGTAAGGACCGACCTCAAATGTAATGAATCTGCAATGTAAGACTGATTTAAAAGTGAGAATAGGATATCTTGAATTAATCGAAGGGCTTATTTCCTCAACCTCAAGAATATTGTTGAATTTGATTTGAGAGATTGTGATAGGAGGGGTTCCTAAAGTAACCCGAAATCAGATATAAAATCCTTAAGCTCTAGAATATTGATTTGAAAGATTGCAATAGGATGGGCTCCTAAAGCAACGCGAAATCAGATATAAAATATTTAAGCTGTAGAATAATGATTTGAAAGATTGTAATAGGATGAGCTCCTAAAGCAATGTAGAATCAGATGTGAATCCTCAACCTCTAGAATTTGATTTAAAAGATTGCACTAGGATGAGCTCCTAAAGCAACGCGGAATCGGATGTGAATCCTCAACCTCTAGAATTTGATTTGAAAGATTTCAATAGGATGAGCTCCTAAAGCAACGTGGAATCAAATGTGAATCCTCAACCTCTAGAATTTGATTTGAAAGATTGCAATAGGATGAGCACCTAAAGCAACGCGGAATCGGATGTGAATCCTCATCCTCTAGAATTTGATTTAAAGATTGGCCAATAGGATGAGCTCCTAAAGCAACGCGGAATCGGATGTGAATCCTCAACCTCTAGAATTTTGTGTTTCGAATTCATGGGAAACTAGTAGAATTTATGAAAATTGACATTGTTTAGGAAAAAAAATTGTGCTACTTTGTGAGATTTTGTGCAGAATGTGAAATACCGCTGGGATGTGTAGAGAGTTAGTGTAGATAACGATGGTTGTGCTGCGCGCACAAAGAGTAGGAAATTCCAAAAACGGAAGTATCCACTCAATAGGTTTGTTTCTTTTTCTTAATGTTTTTATGACAATTTATTTTTTTAAAATTTGTTTTTAAAGTTTTAATTTCAATTGGTTGGTTTTCAAAAGAAATTTGTTTCGTTATTTATTTATTACAATTATCTTTTATTTGTGTTTTATTTATTGTTGAAAATTTGTTGTTTCGTGGACCCGGTCATAGAAATTTTGCCACATAGATAACCCTAGAACTTCAAAGCAAGCAGAGGCAAGCGGAGGCAGGTGACATCAGGTTGCGTAATAGGTTTTTAGGTATCGTCCATTTTTCGGTAACATGGGTCTTTCACGCCAGAAGTCCACAAACTGGTAGGCTCCTACTGTATAAACCTTCTCAACGGTAAATGGTCCCTCCTGGCTCAAATTTTCATAGACCTTCTCAACGACAAATGGTCCCTCCCAAGTTGGCTCGAATTTTCTACCTATTTTGCAGTAGCAAGAATAGGTCTTTTGAGCACGAGTACGAGATCACCAATTTTGAATGTCCTTGGGCGGACCAATTTGTCATGGGCATGTACCATCTTTGCTTGGTAGAGCTCCAAATGTTGTTGTGCTTCCAATCATTTTCCCTCGAGACTATCCAGTTCTTCAAGCCGGAGTTTTGTGCCTTCTTCTGTGGTAAGTTGGTTGGCAACGGCGACTCTGAGAGATGGTGTATGGATTTCTAGCAGTAACACAGCCTCGGTCCTGTACACGAGCATATAAGGTGTACACGGAGTGGGAGTCCTGAAAGTCGTCTGGTAGGCCCACAGAGCCATGAGCATATAAGGTGGACACTGAGTGGGAGTCCTGAAAGTCGTCCGGTAGGCCCACAAGGCTTCTAACAATTTGTTGTGTCAATCCCTTTTATTTTCATCCAGTGTTTTCTTCAAAATCTGTACCAGTGTCTTGTTGAAAGCTTCAGCCAGACCATTTGCTATGAGTGTTTTCTTCAAAATCTGTACCAGTGTCTTTTAAAAGCTTCAGTCAGACCATTTGCTCTAGCATAGTAAATTGTAGAGTATCTTCAATCTATCCCATGTCTTCTGACAAAATTGTTGATCTTTGTGCTTTTAAAAGCTGTCCCATTGTCAGAGATTATTCTTCGCAGTACTCTGAAACGGTAGACGAATTAACTTTTGAGAAATTGAATGACGTGCTGTGCCGTAACCTCACGTAACAGTACCGCCTCTGCCCATTTGGAGAAGTAATCTGTAGCGGCAAGTATGAATCTGTGCCCTTTAGAAGTTGGAGGGTATATCGGACCTATTATGTCTGTGCCCCAATACTCAAATGGCCGCGAGGCAACAGTTGGGTGCAGCACCTTTGTAGGCTGGTGTAAGACCACCCCATGCACCTGACATTGGTGACATCTTCTAGCAGTATCCATGCAATCGGACATCATTGCTGGCCAATAATACCCGAGTATTTTAATCTTCATTTTCATTTTTAGTCCCGACTGGCGAGCGCCACATAATCCGACATGTACTTCTTTTACAATATTCTGTGCCTTGGCTCTACTCAAACACCGTAGACACATTTGGTCGAACGATCTTCTGTAGAGAATATTTCCCACCAGGGCGTAAGACATGGCCCTTCTTGTGATGTGGTGCGCCTTAAACTTGTCCTCTACTGTAGAGAACATTTCCCACCAGAGCATAAGACATGGCCCTTCTTGTGATGTGGTGTGCCTCAGACTTGTCTTCTGGCAGCTTTCCAGTATGCAAATATTCTATTAATGGCTTGCGCCAATCTTTCTTGATGTCTGCAACTGTATTCACGGTTTCTTCTTTTCCAAGTTTGTGTAGAGTTTTGAAGTCGTTTCGAGACAAGACTCGTCTTCCTTGCACCGTGACTTCGATGGAATCCTCCGGGGGACACGCCATTTCCTTAGCGAGTTTTGCTAAAGCGTCGGTATGAGCATTATCTCCCCGAGGAATCCGGTAGAAAGTCACCTCAGGAATCTGCTCCAAGAGCTTCATCGCGTACATATGGCATTCTGCTAATCTTGGTTTCAGAATTTTGTATTGTTTGGCGACTTGTTGGATGACAAGTTGAGAGTCACCACAAATGACAATGTTCGTTATATCCATTGAAATCGCCAACTCCAATCCGGTGATTAAGGCTTCATATTCTTCTTCATTGTTGGTGCACGGCTCTGTCAGTTGGTATGAGAACCTCAACATACCCTTATCTGGCGTGAAAAAGATCAACTTATCCCTTCCTTGCCTGGTATAACTGTGCCTGATCCCTTGTCTTTCCTAGCTGACGAGGCACCATCAAAGTATATTTCCCAGCGCTGTGCACTAGAAAATTCCATTTGTAGTATCTGATCGTCTGGTAACTCGTCGTTGAGAAAGGACCCAGCTGGTAGTGGGTGTGCAGCGAGAAAATCTGCTAAAATCTGTCCCTTGATAACACGGAGGGGCACAAAAGTTACATCAAATTGCAATAAGATCATTGACAATCTCGTTAAACGTCTGGAGAGTGTTGGTCGGTCCATCAAATATTGCAATGGATTAGCTTTCGAAATTAGGGTGATCTTATGAGAAAGCATGTAGGGGAAAAATTTATGTCAGACAATGCTTCTCAATAGGTGGATACTTTATCTCTGTCGGTATTAGACGATACTCAAGTAGTAGAGAGCATTTTCTTTTCCCTCTCATTGACTTGGGCTAAGAGGGCTCCAAGAGAGTCATCCAAAGCCGCGGTATAAAGTATCAACAATTTTTTGGGCTAAGAGGGCTCCAAGAGAGTCATCCAAAGCCGCGGTATAAAGTATCAATGGTTTTCTTGGGCAGGGGCTGCCAAAACAGGAGGTGTCATTAAATATTGTTTAACGTCCTCAAAGGCCCACTGGCATTTTTCTTCCCAAATAAATTTGGCGTCCTTTTTAATTAATGGCGAAAAAGGCTGACACCTACTTGAGAAATTAGAAATAAAGCGTCTCAGATATGCCAACTTCAATTGGAAGGAACGTAGCTGCTTCAAAGTTTTAGGGGGAGACACTTCTAAGATAGATTAATCTTATCCGGGTCGATCTCGATTCCCCGATGACGGACAACGAATCCTAGAAATTTCTCAGAGGTGACGCTGAAAGCGCACTTTAAGGGATTCATTTTAAGGTCATATCATCATAACCGTTCAAACACAATCCTTAAATCATCCAAATTGGCTATTTTTCATTTACTTTTGATGACCAGATCATCCACGTAGCATTCTACTTGATTGTGTATGAGGCCTTCAAAAATCTTCATCATTGCACACTGATATGTTGCTCCGACATTCTTTAGGCCAAACGACATCACTATGTAGCAGAAGATTCTAATCGGTGTTCTGAAAGCTGTATGCGCTGCATCCTCGGGAGCCATCTTGATTTGGTTATACCCCGACAATCCGTCCATGAAGGAGAAAATTTCATGTGTTGAAGCGATGTCCACAATTATTTCTGGTATAGGTAGTGGAAACTCGTCTTTTGGACATGCCTTGTTCAAATCTCTGAAGTTGACATAAATGCGGATTTGCCCATTTTTTGTAACCTGTACAATATTGGCTAACCATGTGGGGTATTTCTCTTCTTTAACAAAGTTGGCGTCTATCAATTTCCTTACCTTGGAGATGACTTGGTGTTCTATCTCGAGGTGCATTCTCCTGGGAGCTTGTTTTATGGGGGTTACATTCTTGTCCACTCAATNCATTCTCTACATCAAGACAATCCTCTTCTGACTCACTAGTAACAACCATGCAAAATTCAGAATCATCGACTACTCCAACTATACCAAATCCGAGACCTTTTGAATTGGGAGCTCGTCTTTTAGTATTCCACAATTTTTCAAAAAGTTGAAATTTATCTTTTGGCATTTTTTTTGGTAAATGTCCTTGTTGAATTAACTTTTGAACACAAGGCGCGAAGTAACCAAAAGGAATTCCATTAATTCATTAGAATCAACATCCCAATTTACATGTTTTTCAAGCTCAGTAGAGGTATAAGCGCGGTAAAATTTGCTCGGCTTTGAGCCAACACTACGGACTTCCTTGACCTCCAAACTCTTGACCTTTTGAGGGAGAATCAGAGTGAGGGTCATAGTATCCACCTAGTGGTTTATCCGATCATACATTGTTTCACATTCATTCCTCTCTGTATATTCTAGGGATATCTCGTACTGAGGTTTCTTCTGTTTTGCCATTATTACTTCATCTTCAGAACTGTCTTCATCACCAATGTTGATAGTTGGCCTAGTCCGTTCAACAATTAAATTGATCTTTCCTCGTCCACGTCCCTAGCCTCGACCTCGAGTGCGTGAACTAGAAGAACCTCCACCAACTGGATGTAGGGGAGTGGTAGAAGATTGTTGAAGCGGAGTTGTATGGCCTTCTTTTTGTGATCACTCTGAATCTTTATCTTTGTGTGTCAAAATTTCACGCGAGAAGACAGTCTTATCTGGAGGCTCGTAGTAGGCAGCGTCTTCGTGGATACCAACTTTATGCACTTAAAATGGTTGTAGGTCTCCCTTGATGCAATTTTCTTGACCATCTTTCCGGTATCTAATGCACTGATGTAGGGATGATGGAACCATGTTATGCTCATGAATTCATGGTCGACCCAATAGAGCGTTAAAAGAGGTCTCAGCGTCAATGATATGAAATTTAACGGTTGTTACAAGTTCTCCAACCTTCATAAGTAATGAAATTGATCCAAGGGATCTTTCTCCCTTTTGGTTGAATCCTCTTAACATCATCTTATCGGGGATGAGCTCCTGAACGTTGAAGTCCAAATATGCTAACGTCCGTAGACTCATCAAGTTAAGAGATGCTCTAGGATCCACTAAAACTCTGGATAACACAAATCTTCCAATGTTGACGGAGATGTAGAGCAGACGGTTGTCGTCGGCGGTACCATCATCTGTAAAGGTTACCCCTGACTGTTCTCTCAATGAGCAAACTTCATCTGAGGATGTGCTAGCCAACTACGCTAAGAAAATTTCTGGATCTAGCAAAGCTGTAACCAGAGATTCTCTCATCTCCTTTGACGGGATCAGAGCATCATAGATGCTTAGTCGGGCAGGCAACTTTTTAAGATGAGCTAGCACGTTGTAATCTACTTTGTATGATCCTCCAATTTTATCTTGATTATGTGGTTCTTCCGCTGGAGGAGGTGGGGGTATCCCTTCTCGAGTCATTATCTGTTTTCCTTTGTCTGTTGGAGTTGTTCTTGGTGTTAACATCTTTCCGCTCCTTAAGTTGACTTCTTTGACTTCTTCTTCTTGAGATATCATTGTTGAATCTTCTGGTGTTTTTTCCTCTTTGTCGGTGAGATCTAAGTTGATGGCGAGTGGTGCACCATGACGCTTGAGAGTTGGTTCTTCGTTATCAGTGCTGTCGTAAGCAATATCATTGATGTTTTCCTTAGACTTGACAACAAGTTCATCGGACTCAAGTACGATTTGAGGATAATTTTGAGGATCGAGATCGCAACTAGCTTAGTTATAATCAATTACGTTATTACCAGAAATAGTCAAAATGTAGCTGAAATCAAAACCATTATATTCATAAGACCCCGGAGGGACAAAAAAATAATCATACAATGTCAAGGGTTCGAGGCTTTTCTTCCCCGATTCCGAGACAACCAATCTAGTAGAGGCAACCCCTGTCCTACCCTCCGTACTATTGATCTTGGCAGTGGCACTCCTCTTTTTCATGTTCTTTGTCCTGGACGATGACGGATTTTCTGATGAAATCTTCATCTCGGGCTCGGTATGCTATAGACTCTGAATGGAGGCTTGTTTTGATGTAGACTGTCGCTTGCTCAGTATCTTCTTGGATGATATGCTCTATACCTCATTCCATCCTTCTTTTGTATTTTTAGAAGCTTGTTTCGATGAATCCTGCATTTGATTGAGGACCCTCTTGAGTTCAACCCAAGCTGTACTCCATCCGTCTGTTCCGACATATGGATCAATTGGGGAGATTGACTCAGTTGAAACCAAGTTTACGGAAACTTTTTCCGGTTCTCTCAAATACTCCTTTGGGATTGTTATATTCTCTTCCTTGAGGTTCTTCTTGAGCCAGTCTTTAAAGGAGAAACACTTGTCTATAGTGTGCCCAAGCAACCAGTGATACGGGCAATAATTTAGTTCATTCTTCTTATCCACCTCTTCGGGTTTCTTTGGATCGGGTAGTTTGAATTCTGGTTTCTTCATCAAGCTTTTGAATATCTTAGGTACGGCTTCATCTTTGAAGGAGTAAACAACTTTCTATCACTCTAACAGGGATATTCTTTTACCCGCTGTTCGAGGTGATCCTTCCNCTCGGGCTTGGTATGCTGCAGACTCTGAATGGAGGCTTGTTTTGATGCAGACTGTAGCTTGCTCAGTATCTTGTTGGATGATCTGCTCCATACTTCATTCCATCCTTCTTCGTTATCTGTAGAAGCTTGCTTTGATGAATTTTGTATCCAATTGAGTGACCCTCTTGAGTTCATCCCAAGTTGTACTCCATCCATCTGTTCCAACATATGGATCAATTGGAGAGATTGGTTCAGTTGAAACCATGTTTATGGAACCTTTTTCAGGTTCCCTCAACTATTCCTTTGGGATTGTTATATTCTCTTCCTTGAGGTTTGTCTTGAGCCAGTCTTTAAAGACAAAACACTTGTCTATAGTGTGCCCAAGCAACCGGTGGTACGAACAATAATTTGGTTCATTCTTCTTATCCACCGCTTCGGGTTTCTTTGGATAAGGCAATTTGAATTCTGGTTTCTTCATCAAGCTTTTGAATATTTAAGGTACGGCCTCATCTTTGAAGGAGTAAACAACTTTCTGTCGCTCTAATAAGGATATTCTCTTACCTGCTGTTCGAGGTGATCCTTCCTGAGACGGTCGTTGGTTGGATTGATTGCTCTGTTTCTGAGGGTACTGCGATGAAGACTGGCGATGCTCTTCTGCATATATCTTTATCGGCTGCTTTCCTTTATCAACATTTGCGACTAGCCCTGATTTCTTTTCGAATACTCTGGTTACCTTAGCCCTCATGTGGCTCAATGTGCTTCATTTCTTCTTGAAAACTGCTGGCTTTACTGAGTAGCTTCTCGAAGGATTTGATGGTGAGTCCCTTAAGCATGAAATCTACTGGCCCATGAATGCTTTTGAANTTTGAGTAGAATCTCAATCGCTTGATGTTCCTATAGCTGAGGTTCACATTTCATGCTAAGGTTTCTCCACCTTAAACTATAGTCTGTCAAGGTTTCACTAGGCTTCTCCTTCTCCATCATGAGTTATCCAATAGACACATGATGTTGCGCCCCAGCAAATATTTTCACAAAAAATTGTTCTAACTCAAAAAATTTTTTAATTGACCCGTTGGGCAAGTCAGCGTACCAGGCAAAAGCAATCCCTGACAAGCTGCTAACGAACAGTTGATAGAGTAAAGCTTCGTTATTCCTTGTGTTTCCACAATTGGCTCGGAAATGTGCTATGTGCTGTCTGGGATTTCCTGTCCCATCGAATATCTTAAAGTTTGGGGTTACAAAGCCCTTGGGGAACGGCACAGCATCAAACTCCTTCGAATAAGGCCTACCCTTTAAAATTGATGCACCGCCCTTGGACTGGGCTAAAGCATCCCGTACTTGTTCAACCATTTGCTTGAACTCTTTTTCTGGCATGGCACTTGATGGAGAATCCTTCTTTAGTTGTTCTTCTTTGTCTGTCAAAGTAGCCTCCCTTCTTTCATCTGCGATGTGTAAGCTGATTAATCTCTGGAGAAGCCAATCGTGGTGCTTGTGATTGCCCCTGAATGGTGGCCATGACGGTCATAGCTGCAGTCATTTCTTCTATTCTTTTCTCCTGCAGAACAACTTGTTCATCCCTGAGGAGGATAACCTTACGTAGCCCTGGTTTCAATCACATGGACATCCAAGAAATCTTCCTCCAAGTAATCACTGTAATCAAAATCCTTATTATCACTATCAACGGAAACTCCGTGTTCTCGAGCCAACTTAGAAACCTCAATCCTGAGTTTCTCAACTTTTTCTTCAATTATCGATTCCTTGATTGCTTTACGATCTGGGGGACCCTGATGGCAATCCCCAACTTTTTCCCCCATCTCGCTGGCTATTGTCGCGACGATGTCAGATATTTCAGGCACTGATTTTACTTCCTGTCTTGCAGGCTCACTGAACTGTATCGGTGCAGGGACCTTGGGTACCCATACCTTCTTCTTCATTGATGATGATGCCTCGGGACGGGACGTCTTAGTAGAGACATCAGTATGTCGAGGGAAGGTATGTTCCCCGCGGTGTAGACCAGCTACAATGTCAAGTAATCGTCTTGTCTTTCTTTCCATGACTGCAGGAATAACGAGTAAACCTCTCGGACCCAGTCTTGACTTAATCGGCCGGCAACCTGAGGTCCTCGTAGTGGTATGATCGGTGGTGACCATAGCAGTATCGACTCGCTTTCCCAAACTGAGCCAGACGGGAACATGGGTAGGTGACTCTATAGTCAACCTACGAGATTTTCTAGCGGACTTAATATCCTTCAAAATTTCATTCTTCATATGAGGGGAAATTGCATGTGCCACTCGTTTAAGTAACTCACTAACAGAACATCCTTCTTAAATAGCAAGAATTCTGAAGACTACACTAACTCAGGTGATGGGGCTGAATTTCTTTCCCTCCTCACCATGTCCATGAGGTGATGAGAATGCAGCAACAATCTTCCAGATACTCTCATATCCATCAGTATCTGTCAGAGGATGGAATTTACTCCCTCGCAGGAGTGGGTAAATTTCCGGTAATACCTCTTCAACTTGATGAGGCTCCTCCTCATCAGGTGTGTTTTCATGAGTCTGGACTTTGATGGCCCTCTGAATTCTCCTATTGCGGTTCCTCCTTTGAGTTTGGGTTAGTGGTACAGTCCTTGAGCTTGACCCGATCTCAAACACGGGTGGCGGAATAGTTAATCCTTCAGCCAAATCTTTGACAATCATCACTTCCTTCCCCTTAGCAGTAGCGGGGATAGCAGGTTTGGCGTGTCTCGCGACGGCAGCAGCTTTAACCTTCTTACCGACAGGGAAGTCTTGAAGGCAGTTCAAACTGAATTCTGCAAACGGCTCTTAAACTTTCGGGCAGCGATCTTCATTACCACGAACAGGGCTTTCCCGAGGATAACCTCGAGGTCTTCAAATCCGGCTCCCAACTTGATGGTGGGAGTGACGTTACGGGCGTTGCGGTCCTTCGGCAGGTTGCAAGAAAAGGTCAGCGTTGGGTAAGCCATTGCAGCAGGCTTTAAAACAGAAAGTTTTAGCTATATGGCCAAAAACCTCGTAATCCTTAGTGCAAGCACTGAAAGTAGAGGTTAATCTGTAGACTGGGTGGGTCTTAATTTATAGTTAATTTTAAAATTTTTATTTAAAAGGGTGTAAAATTGATTAATATTTTGAAGTGCACGTGATACAACACGATTTGGTTTAATTTGCAAAGCAGCAAAACAAATGTGAAAAGGGGTTGTGAGAAAGTTTAGGACCCAGCAATTCGTGGCAGAAAAATGCCCAGGTGGAGTTAATCCACCAACACACCTATTGGGGGTCCGAACCCATCTGAAAAATTTAGGCAGAAAATGCCCAGGTGGAATTAGTCCATCGACACACCTATTGGGGGTCCGACCCCACATAAAAATTTAAGGAGTCCTTAATGGCCTTCTGAACCCCTCTGTTCAAAGATGGTTGAACAGCTAGTCCTGAAGTCTAAGCAGTTAGCTGTACTTTCTCAAGACAGAAATGGGTAAAGTATGCTAACGGAAGAAGGGTAATTTGGTCCAAGAGGGACATGGACATATTACCGATGTGTGAAGATAATATCTTTTTGATTTATATGGAGAGAAAAGCTTGTCCCCAGCAGAGTTGCCAGAAGCTGTCGGCGATATTTCGGGGATGGTTTGTGGGGTTGCCCGTAAGAAGCTGCCGGTCGCTGGAATCAAAATCCCGTCGCCCACTTCGGAAGGACGTTGAAAGTATGAAATCAAACTGACCCCATAGTTTTTATAGTTTAAAATGAAATAGCACTATACCTCAAATCCTGTATCACCCGAAGGATAAACACAAGACTTGAGGATGAGGCTCGATCAAATAAACTAAGAAAAGTATGAGGTCCGTTAGACCCCATATTTTTCATAGTTTAAAATGAAAAAGCACTGTACCTCAAATCCTGTATCTATCCTAAAGGATAAACACAAGACTTGAGGATGAGACTCGATCAAATAAACTAAGGAAAGTATGACATCAAGGATAAACACAAGACTTGAGGATGAGGCTCGATCAAATAAACTAAGGAAATNGAGAACTCCGGTGACTTCCCAAGCTATCATAATGTTTGGCTTCAGTTTTGAGGAGAAATATTTTAAGTGTTTTATCCTGCAAATCTTATTAGTTAGGGCTTACATTCATGTGAAATCATCACACAAACTGGAAGATGTGAGGATTTAGGTCATGACAAACGACAACCTCAGAATCCTAAGACGAGTTAGAGCTTATAAATAGCAGGGCTATGCAAAGGCCTAAAGATAAGGTGAGGATTTACGTTGCATAAGCAAGAAAAAAGGGCTATGCAAAGGCCTAAAGATAAGGTGAGGATTTACGTTGCATAAGAAAGCAACCTCGAGGTTAGGTCGTTACAAACGACAACCTCGGAATCCTAAGACGAGTTAGGGCTTATATTGTATAACACTAGGTCGTGACAAACGACAACTTCAGAATCCTAAGACGAGTTAGGGCTTATATTATATAGCAGGATACAAAGGCCTAAAGATAAGGTGAGGATTTACGTTGCATAAGCAAGCAACCTCAAAGTCCCAAATAGCCTGAAAGATGTGAGGATTTAGGTCGTGACAAATGATAACCTCGGAATCCTAAGATGAGTTAGGGCTTATATTGTATAGCAGGGCTACACAAAAGCCTAAAGATAAGGTGAGGATTTACGTTGCATAAGCAAGCAACCTCGAAGTCCTATGTATTTAGCCTAAAGATAAGGTGAGGATTTACGTTGCATAAGCAAGCAACCTCGAAGTCTTATGGCTTTAATAAGGTGAGGATTTACGTTGCATAAGCAAGCAACCTCGAAGTCCTATGGCTTTGTTGCTTAGNTAACTGGGGAAGACATGTTTTGCTGTTGAAGATGGTCGTGCTGCCCACCATGCTAGCTCCAAGCTCCTGCTGGGATGGGAAGACAGATTTTGCTGTTGAAGATGGCCGTGCTGCCCACCAAGCTAGCTCCAAGCTCCTTGCCGCAACGAGTTTTAGTTATCTAGTGTGTCAAGTTATAATGTCAAATCAGGTGGCCCTATGGTTGAAGTTCTTTAATTCTTAGTGGTGTCAAGTTATAATATCAAATCAGGTGGCCCTATGGTTGAAGTTCTTTAAATTTTATGGGGGTATGGTCAAGTTATAATATCAAATCAGGTGGCCTTATGGTTGAAGTTCTTTAAATTTTATAAGGGCGTCATAATATCAAATCAGGTGGCCTTATGTTTGAAGTTCTTTAAATTTTATGAGGGCATATTAAAGTTGATTAGAGCGACACCGGTTTGGTGAAGTTCTTTAAATTTTATGAGGGCATATTAAAGTTGATTAGAGTGACACCGGTTAGGATCTAGTTCTTTAAATTTTATGGGGGCATGTTAAAGTTGATTAGAGCGACACAGGTTAGGATCCTACATTCTTTAAATTTTATGAGGGCATATTAAATTTGATTAGAGTGACACCGGTTAGGATCCTACGGTTCCCTCTTTCCGATATCACNTTGAAGTTGTGGTTTTATGTGATGTTTGTGATTAAATTTTAAGTTGTTTTATATTTTGAATGTTGTGGCGGTGAATTTTACCTTGGTTGATTTTGGTTTTGGTTTTGGGTTATGGTTTTGGTTATAGTTAACATGTAAGTTTTNCCGATAGAGACATCTTAATTTAATTGAAGTTGTGGTTTTGTGTGATGTTTGTGATTAAATTTTGAGTTGTTTCGTACTTTGAATGTTGTGGAGGTGAATTTTATCTTGGTTGATTTTTAATTTAAGTTTTGGGTTATGGTTATGGTTAACATGTAAGTTTATATATGTAAACACAAGCATGAAACTTGTAAGGAAAAGGCAGAAGAAAAGGTACTATAAACTATAAAAGCGTACCTGGCGAGTCTTCTCGTTCCACCACCTGAAACTTAAATATGCATGTGAGGGCATTTATGAAGAGTAGGGAAATTAAAGTTTTGATGNAAGCGTACCTGACGAGTCTTCTCGTTCCACCACCTGAAACTTAAAATGCATGTTAAGGCAGTTTATGAACAGAAGGAAAGGTAAAATTTTGGTAATTTTCCTAACCCTATGTCATATCTTGTTGAGTCCTTCAAAGTTTAATTAAGGATGATTTCATTGAGCAAAGTATATGAAGTTTTAATAAGCCTCTGGGTATCCAACAAGTTAAGAGGGGGAAGCAGGTCCATGCCTCTCTCTCATAAGTTTAATAGGCCTCTGAGGTATCTAACAAGTTAGGAGGGGGAAGCAGGTCCATGCCTCCCTCTCACATGGTGAAAAGCCTCGAGTCCATTTAAACTTATTATGTTACTTAATGGTTCATCCTGTAAATATCCTTAATTGCCTCGAGTCCATTTAAACTCATTATGTTGCTTAATGGTTCATCCTGTGAATACCCTTATTAGTTAAGTTTAATAGGAGTGTGAGGTATCCAACAAGCTAAGAGGGGGAAGCAGGTCCATGCCTCTCTCTCACCAACTAGTGAAAAGTCCATTTAAACTTATTATGTTGCTTAATGGTTCATCCTGTAAATACCCTTATTACTCAGTGAGTATTGAGTGAACATTGATGTATTAATTATCCCTAAGTTATGTTGCTTAATGGTTCATCCTATAAATACCCTTATTACTCAGTGAACATTGATGTCTCATTTATCCCTAAGAAATTTTGTCATTTAATTTAAGAATTATGTGGGTGAAGACCCTTAAAGGGGCAAGTTAGTGTAATTGATACCCTTATTACTCAGTGAACCCTGATGTCTCAATTATCCCTAAGAATAGGGTAATTGTCACATCATTCAATTTAAGAATTATGTGGGTGAAGACCCTTAAAGGGGCAAGTTAGCGTAATTTGAAACCTTAGCCAAATTTTAATCCTAATTGGGCTTAGTGGTGTTTCAAGGATATTCGATATAATTATGTTTATTTCTTTAATCCTTTTTTAGTCAATTTTGATTTAGTCTAAGTCACCACTAAGCCCTTAAGGCCTAAGTGAGTGTCTTAATTAATTTTGAAAAGGGTTAAACTTTAGGTGTTCATGATTCATGATTTGGATTTTATTTGAAAATCAAAATAGGGGTATTAAATTGATTAGTTATTGACTTCAAAATTCATATCCCTAAGTCCAGGAACATTTAATCTTAATAAACTTCCAAACTTTAATAATTTAGAAATTTATTAATATTAATTGAGAAAGGGAGATTGATTTCTACCACTTAACCCCTTTATGTTTCAAACATCAAATAAATTGATTAAGATTAGAGGTTACTCTCTTTTCCCTCCTGAATTAAGCCTAAATGTTAATTAAGGCAAAATTTCCAAAATTACACATTTGCCCCTATGCTCTAACACTTCATAATTTGTCAAATTCAATTCAAATGACTTTGAAATTTTTATCTTACCTTTCTAACACTTCATAATTTGTCAAATTCAATTCAAATGATTTTGAAATTTTTATCCTACCTCATTCATGGGTCAATTGAGACATCAGAGGAAAAAATGTGATTTTTCAAAATTTAATTTAATTTATATAATAATTTTAATGCAAGAATAGGATTTTTCAAGGAAATTTCCTAACTTGACCAAGGTATATTATAATCCCTTGAAATTTTTATTGGAGGTACACCTAGACCAGAGAAGCCTTTGGACCAAATTTCATTATTTTTTTAAATTCTCTGTGATTTATTAGAATTATTTTAAATTTTGGGATATGTAATAAAAATAAAATATTTTAGGTGGTGAAAACTAAGTTTTATTTTTTTTGAAAAATCTCCCTAAGGTCAGAGAACTCAGAAGAGAAAATTTAAAATTTTTTTAATTTTTCCTTGATTTATTGGAATTATTTTAGTGAAAAATCATTTTTAGCCTTTTTAAAAAATTATTTTTAAGCTGTGAAAATAAATATATTTATTTAGAAAATCAGGAAAAATATTCTGATTATTCCTAAGTGATTATGAAACAATTTAGAACATTTCCATGAGTTTTATTATTTTTATGATTTTTATGAATTTTTAATTATTTAAATACTTAAAATAGGCCAAAAATTAAGTTTTTATTTTAAAATATTATTTTATTTTTATAAAATATCTCTGATCACAGAGAACTAAAAAAATAAAGTTTCATAATTTTTTGAGTTATATTTTGATTTTTAAAAAATCATTTAATTGTTAAGAGTGGTATTTATCTATTCAAATCAAATTAAGTTATTAAATGAACTCCAAATATTTTGAAACTTTTATGATGAGTTCTCTGGATCATAAATCACAATGAAGATAAAAAATAAAGTCATTTGAATATTTATATTTTTCAAAATTAATTATCTTAGTGATTTAGTGTTTAAAAAATTTAAGAATGTTTTAAATGACTTGACCCATGAAATTATTTCCAAAGGTTTCTCTGGTTATGGTAGATCTTCCAAAATTTTCTTAGGATTTTATAATTAATATGATAATTTCCATGATTATTTCAAGCAAATAATGTGAAATAACTTGAAAAATATGGATCCCTATATAGGAACCTCCTCTGACTTTAGAAAAATCAAAGAATATTTCCCCTTATAGAGGCTACAATATGTCAAAATTTTAAGCTAAGGTGATGTGTCAATATGCATGGTCAAATGATTCAAAACAGTGTTTAATTAATTAAAAATAAAATATGCACCAAATGGACTTGAAAATTATTCCACATTATTCTCCTCTATTCAGTGAATAAGAGGGTAATTTTATTTTATTTTTGTGATTTTTCTACACAAAGTTATGTATTTTCTAAGTTAATAGTATTTAAATAAATAGGAAAAAGCTCTATTTATCTATTTAAACAGCGCGTGCTGACTAGATCCACGTAGCTGCTGACTCGGCCCGCTGTTTATGTCCCGAAGCGCTGTCCGGCTCGATCTTCCCCGTCCATTTGATATACGCTTGATCGAACGGCTCCCCGTCATCGTCCCCGATGGAATGATCCCGTGCCCGTCCACACTAAAACTTTAAGATCTCGGCCTAGACTCAACCAAATCACTTTGATTTTGATCTTATGGACTTGATTAAGTGAGACGAACATATCCATACGATTAAGATGCCTTGAAATCAAGTTTAAGTAAATGGAGGATCAAAACAAGCTCGGGAGGAGGAGGAGTTTTATACTTTGATCAAGCTTAAGTAAATGGGGAATCAAAATAAGCTCGGGAGGAGGAGGAGTTTTATACCTTTGCTATGAGGAGGGAGGC
The DNA here is from genome assembly GCA_002079205.1 of Phalaenopsis hybrid cultivar. Classification (NCBI taxonomy): domain Eukaryota; kingdom Viridiplantae; phylum Streptophyta; class Magnoliopsida; order Asparagales; family Orchidaceae; genus Phalaenopsis; species Phalaenopsis hybrid cultivar. The sequence continues at coordinate 279,718 of JXCR01124615.1, read as the reverse complement.
TTCAATTAGAGGTACTCGGCACGTTCTTTGGGGTCCAAGGAGGCTAGGGATTGAGTCCCTAGTCTTGATATAAGGCCTAGGTATGAATTCGATCACGGCCAGATTTGTTGAGGATGAAGCCTCTGACTCTGGTGTAAAGCCTAAGTATGAATTCGACCACAACCAATTTCAAGTTGGTCTAGAGCTATGGTAGAGGCTCTATGGAAGGGGGATTTGATGGGGCTTTGGCTTCTTCCACTATTGTGAAGATGTAGGCACAAGAAATTGAAGTTTGGTGGAGTGTGGAGGTGTATTGGGTTCTGTCCTGGTAGGTGTAGGCACATAATTAAAGTTTGGTGGAGTGTGGAGGTGTATTGGGTTCTGTCCTGGTTTCTGGCAGGGCACAAGCAATTGAAGTTTGGTGGAGTGTGGAGGTGTATTGGGTTCTGTCCTGGTTTCCGGTAGCACAAATAATTGAAGTTTGGTGGAGTGTGGAGGTGTATTGGGCTCTGTCCTGGTTTCTGGCAGGGTTTCGAGCTCAAAATTGGGCTCCGACAATGGGAATGGGTGAGGAAAAATTGTTGGAATGCACTGAGGGGATCTTAAGGAAGCTCTGTGTAAAGTTTGGAGAGACCTCTCTAATGAAATTTCAGCACACCTCCCATGGCCGTGGGAGGTGAGTTTTACTAAAAAAGGCCATGGGGTGGCTCTCAGGGCATAAGCTTGGGTGCATTGTGGTGCTTAGGTAGAGGGCAAAGGAGCTTCATAGTTTGATTTGGATGAGCTAACCTCTAGGTTTGATTTGGGTGAGGTGCCATGGGAGTGGCTCTCAATTTTTGGCTTTTCTGGCCACTAGGCTGGCTGACCGGCTAGGGGGAGGTGGCTAGGAGCTCAGGGAACCCAGAGAAATCCATTACAGCAATTTAATGCAAATGTGCTTGGATTTGGCAAAGATATCTTAAGCATGTGCATTTTTGGAAATAAGATCCCTTAATTTGGGGGACCTTTGGTCCATGGCTTTATTTAGGTGGTTTCATGGGGTTTGGACTGGTCTCTAAGTCCAACTAATCGCTGTGGTGGAGTTAATTTGGTGGCCTTAGGGTGGTTAGGTCACATTTAGTGTATCGGTTCAAGTGGGTGCAAATGATCAAAACTTGGGTTTGGGCTAGGTTAGCCATGTCAATTGGCTCAACTAATTGATGCATTTGGTGTATATGATCACAAGGAACAACTTTGGTGAATGATGGAAATGGTTTTGAGTTCAGTTGAAAGGTCAAATTGAAGGAATTTTGAACTTTAATCAATTTGGTCATGTTGGGCTAGGCTTAGTCTAGCTTGGGTTAGCCTTGGGCTAAGTCCAAATTGATTTTTGTAAATGGTCAATAGGGACCTCATGAAGAGTTCTCAACATGAATTGGATGCCAATTTGGAGGTTAAGGCAATGAATTGGGTGAATTTGAGGACTTAGCCAATTTAGGGCTAAATTTGGGAATTTTGGATTTAGGCCAAAATTAAATGGATTTAAGGCTTCACCAATGTCAATTGATGGTTGATTTTGATGTATAATAATGTTATAAAGATTTTGAAGCATTAATTGAGGCCAATTGACTAGGCTATGGGTTCAATTTGGTGAGATTAAGTCATATGGTCAAAATTGGGGTTTTGGCCCAAATCAAAATTGGGCTCAAATCATGGACCAATTGAGCTTGGATTTGGTTTAGTTTGGTCATATAAAAAGTGAATTTGAGTTTAGGATTGGAATTGGGGTCAATTTAGATCAAATTTGTGGACATTTGAGATGGATTTGGGAAAATTTGAGTCTTTAAAGGGCAATTTTGGAATTTTTGTTAAATATGGTCAAATTTGCCAAATTGGGTTATGTGGTAGTTGAGAGAAATGAAGTTGGGATTATTTGGGATTTATTGGGATTTTTTGGTAATTTTTGGAATTTTGAGCCCAAGAGGGGTATTTTGGTAATTAGGGGTGTTCTAAGGGTAAAAGGCCAAGATGGGTATTTTGGTAGAGTTGAGGTACCAATCATCACCAATAAGCCATGGACCAATGGAAACCCCATTTTGGGTCCTCTACATAGTGGTCTTAGCTAAACCATAGCCTTAGGGCTAGTAGATTTAGGGGACCATCTACATGAGCATCCCAAAAGATCAAGGGATCTAGGTTAAAAATTTGAGCTCAGAGTTGTGAGTGATTGTGAGTGCAGATGAGTGTAGTGAGTGCCTTAGCTCCAGACCAACACCCAAGGTCAACCCTATGGTCCAGCAATCCTAGGGGTGACTTGTCCTGAGTTTCCCCCACAGTGACCCCACCTACTAAGTACATAGAGGTTGGGAGCAATATGTGTAACTATAGGTTGAGTAAAGAAGAGGGTAAAATTTCTAATGGTGAGGATTCCAAGTCTAGTTTTCTAGGAATAGTCAACAGGAAAAGTCTGATGGCTAGACCTTAGGCTACTAAAGAGGAAAAAAAAACTAAACCTCAACCAAAAATGAGGTCAACAATATAATTCAAGATAAATCTTTAGAAGTGAGTAATGAAGAAATGGATTATGTTCATAAACAATTTGAGCTGTTAGATCTTATGAATAATAATAATAAATTGATTTCTTTGATTGTGAAACCTCCTGAACTAAAATATCCCTTTTTAGGAGATTTATTTGCATCATCTGTTATTGTATCCTCAGAATTAGCTGAAATACATAAATAAAAGTTGTTGGTAGTTTAAGAAGATATAAGAAAGCTTTTGGATGGATGTTANGCCAAATTGGGTTATGTGGTAGTTGAGAGAAATGAAGTTGGGATTATTTGGGATTTATTGGGATTTTTTGGTAATTTTTGGAATTTTGAGCCCAAGAGGGGTATTTTGGTAATTAGGGGTGTTCTAAGGGTAAAAGGCCAAGATGGGTATTTTGGTAGAGTTGAGGTACCAATCATCACCAATAAGCCATGGACCAATGGAAACCCCATTTTGGGTCCTCTACATAGTGGTCTTAGCTAAACCATAGCCTTAGGGCTAGTAGATTTAGGGGACCATCTACATGAGCATCCCAAAAGATCAAGGGATCTAGGTTAAAAATTTGAGCTCAGAGTTGTGAGTGATTGTGAGTGCAGATGAGTGTAGTGAGTGCCTTAGCTCCAGACCAACACCCAAGGTCAACCCTATGGTCCAGCAATCCTAGGGGTGACTTGTCCTGAGTTTCCCCCACAGTGACCCCACCTACTAAGTACATAGAGGTTGGGAGCAATATGTGTAACTATAGGTTGAGTAAAGAAGAGGGTAAAATTTCTAATGGTGAGGATTCCAAGTCTAGTTTTCTAGGAATAGTCAACAGGAAAAGTCTGATGGCTAGACCTTAGGCTACTAAAGAGGAAAAAAAAACTAAACCTCAACCAAAAATGAGGTCAACAATATAATTCAAGATAAATCTTTAGAAGTGAGTAATGAAGAAATGGATTATGTTCATAAACAATTTGAGCTGTTAGATCTTATGAATAATAATAATAAATTGATTTCTTTGATTGTGAAACCTCCTGAACTAAAATATCCCTTTTTAGGAGATTTATTTGCATCATCTGTTATTGTATCCTCAGAATTAGCTGAAATACATAAATAAAAGTTGTTGGTAGTTTAAGAAGATATAAGAAAGCTTTTGGATGGATGTTAGTTGATATCAAAGGAATCAGTCCATCTATTGGAAGAACATCATGAACCAAAAGCTGATCCTCAAATGAGATTAACCTCAATGATGAAAGTTGTTTAGAAGGAAATCGTAAAATGGTTAGATGCTGGAATAATAGATTCTATTTCAAATAGTGCTTGGGTGAGTCCAATTCACTGTGTTCTTAAGAAAGGGGGTGTGACTGTTGTGACAAATAAGAATAATGAATTAATACTAGCAAGACAAGTCACTGGATGGTGAATTTGCATTGATTATAGAAAATTAAATTTGGTCACCATGAAAGATCACTTTCCTTTACCATTTTTGGACCAAATGTTGGATAGGCTTGCTGGGCACAAATATTTTTTTCTTTTTAGATACACATACCGGCTATCATTAAATTCTATTTCTTTGGATGATCAAGAGAAGATAATATTTACTAGTCCTTATGATATGTTTACTTTTTGAAGAATGCCCTTTGATTTATGTAATGCAACTGCAATATTTCAAATATATATGATGCCAATTTTCAATGATTTAATTAAAAAAGGGATAGAAGTCTTTATGGATGATTTTTCTGTATTTGGAACTTCAATTGAAATATGTCTAAATCATTTAGAGAATGTTCTAGAATGATTTGAAAAGATAAATTTAGTATTCAATTGGGGAAAAATGTCAATTCATGGTTGCAAGATGAATTGTACATGGGGATAAAATTTTAGAAAATAGCAAGGAAGTAGATCCGACAAAACTTCAAGTTATTGTTAACCTACCTCCACCTATTATTATAAGAGGAGTTAAATGATTTTGAGGAATGATGGTTTTTACAATTGGTACATTAAAGATTTTCAAAAATCACAAAGCTTTTATGTCAACTTTTATAAAGAGACACAAAATTTAATTTTAATTAAGAGTGCCTTAATGCCTTTGAAACATTGAAACAAAAAATAATCACTACTCCTATAATTGTTTCACTTGATTGGGAGAAACCATTCGATGTAATGTGTAATGCAAGTGATTATGCAATTGGACCTGTTTTAGGGCAGACATATGAGAAAATTTTTAAAGTTATATGATATGCTAGTAACACTCTAAATGAAGCTCAAATTAATTATACTACTACAAAATGAGAGTTACTAGCCATTATTTATGCCTTTCATAATTTTAGGTCATATCTGATTGGAGCTAAATGTGTTATGCATATAGACCACTTTACTATGAAATATTTGATGCAAAAGAAGGATGTGAAACCACGATTAATTAGATGGGTACTTCTGACGCAAGATTTGATTTTGTGGTAGTAGATAAGAAAGGATCTGATAATCAAATAATTGATTATTTATCTAGGCTGGACCAAGAAGAAACATTTGACTTGAAAGAGAAATTAATGAAAATTTTCCTGATAAACAACTTTATACTGTTAAAGAATGAGAAATACCATGGTATGCTGATGTTGTGAACTACTTTGTTAGTGGTATTTTACCATATGGTTTGACAAAGTAACAAGAGAGAAAATTTATTCATGATGTAAAATCTTTCTTTTGCGATGACCCATATTTGTATAAATAATGCAAAAATTTAGTTATACGGAGATGTGTGTCTTACAAAGAAATTGAAGAAATCATCCAGAAATATCATGATTCTTAATTTGAGGGTCACTTCAGAATTGATAAGAATGAATCTTATGATAATGCTATGATAGATAAGGATAAAATGAAAGAATGTAATTATCAAAAGATAATAAAAAAGGAATTTGAGCCTTGATAGGAAGTTTTACTATACAATAGATAATTGACATTATTTCCTAGAAAACTGATGTCTAGGTGGATATTGCAATTCACTGTCATAAGAGTCTACCATTAATGAGTTGTTAATATTGAAGTTCTCATTACTGGAAAGATATTTAAAGTGAATGGGCACAGACTGAAACCATATTTTTATGGTCAAAGGCCAAATTTTAAAGAGACTATAACGTTAGGGCACCCAGAGTAAAGACTGGGAATGTTGTGCTGACGACAGTAAACAAAGTGCATTGTGGGAGGCAACCCATATTTATCTTTGTTTATGTTGCTATTTTTTTTTAAATAATATTTTATATATATCCTTATTTATGCCTTCTTTATGAATTTAGTGTACTTGAGAGGTTGACATATTCAGAAAATACATCAAAACATTTTTACTTGCCATATTATATAATTCAAGATAAATCTTTAGAAGTGAGTAATGAAGAAATGGATTATGTTCAGGAACAATTTGAGCTGTTAGATCTTATGAATAATAATAATAATTTGATTTCTTTGATTGTGAAACCTCCTGAACTAAAATATCCCTTTTTAGGAGATTTATTTGCATCATCTGTTATCGTATCCTCAGAATTAGCTGAAATACATGAATAAAAGTTGTTGGAAACTTTAAGAAGATATAAGAAACCTTTTGGATGGATGTTAGTTGATATCAATAGAATCAGTCCTTCTATTGGAAGAACATCATGAACCAAAAGCTGATCCTCAAATGAGATTAACCTAAATGATGAAAGAAGTTGTTTAGAAGGAAATCGTAAAATGGTTAGATGCTGGAATAATAGATTCTATTTCAAATAGTTCTTGGGTGAGTCCAATTCACTGTGTTCTTAAGAAAGGGGGTGTGACTGTTGTGACAAATAAGAATAATGAATTAATACTAGCAAGACAAGTCACTGGATGGTGAATTTGCATTGATTATAGAAAATTAAATTTGGTCACCATGAAAGATCACTTTCCTTTACCATTTTTGGACCAAATGTTGGATAGGCTTGCTGGGCACAAATATTTTTTTCTTTTTAGATACACATACCGGCTATCATTAAATTCTATTTCTTTGGATGATCAAGAGAAGATAATATTTACTAGTCCTTATGATATGTTTACTTTTTGAAGAATGCCCTTTGATTTATGTAATGCAACTGCAATATTTCAAATATATATGATGCCAATTTTCAATGATTTAATTAAAAAAGGGATAGAAGTCTTTATGGATGATTTTTCTGTATTTGGAACTTCAATTGAAATATGTCTAAATCATTTAGAGAATGTTCTAGAATGATTTGAAAAGATAAATTTAGTATTCAATTGGGGAAAAATGTCAATTCATGGTTGCAAGATGAATTGTACATGGGGATAAAATTTTAGAAAATAGCAAGGAAGTAGATCCGACAAAACTTCAAGTTATTGTTAACCTACCTCCACCTATTATTATAAGAGGAGTTAAATGATTTTGAGGAATGATGGTTTTTACAATTGGTACATTAAAGATTTTCAAAAATCACAAAGCTTTTATGTCAACTTTTATAAAGNAAAAAAGGGATAGAAGTCTTTATGGATGATTTTTCTGTATTTGGAACTTCAATTGAAATATGTCTAAATCATGTAGAGAATGTTCTAGAATGATTTAAAAAGATAAATTTAGTATTAAATTGGGAAAAAATGTTAATTCATGGTTGCAAGACGAATTGTACATGGGGATAAAATTTTAGAGAATAGCAAGGAAGTAGATCCGACAAAACTTCAAGTTATTTTTTAACCTACCTCCACCTATTATTATAAGAGGAGTTAAATGATTTTGAGGACATGATGGTTTTTACAGGTGGTATATTAAAGATTTTCAAAAATCACAAAGCTTTTATGTCAACTTTTATAAAAAGACACAAAATTTAATTTTAATTAAGAGTGCCTTAATGCCTTTGAAACATTGAAACAAAAAATAATCACTACTCCTATAATTGTTTCACTTGATTGGGAGAAACCATTCGATGTAATGTGTAATGCAAGTGATTATGCAATTGGACCTATTTTAGGGCAGACATATGAGAAAATTTTTAAAGTTATATGATCTAGTAACACTTTAAATGATGCTCAAATTAATTATACTACTACAAAATGAGAGTTACTAGCCATTATTTATGCCTTTCATAATTTTAGGTCATATCTGATTGGAGCTAAATGTGTTATGCATATAGACCACTTTACTATGAAATATTTGATGCAAAAGAAGGATGTGAAACCACGATTAATTAGATGGGTACTTCTGACACAAGATTTGATTTTGTGGTAGTAGATAAGAAAGGATCTGATAATCAAATAATTGATTATTTATCTAGGCTGGACCAAGAAGAAACATTTGACTTGAAAGAGAAATTAATGAAAATTTTCCTGATAAACAACTTTATACTGTTAAAGAATGAGAAATACCATGGTATGCTGATGTTGTGAACTACACTGTTAGTGGTATTTTACCATATGGTTTGACAAAGTAACAGGAGAGAAAATTTATTCATGATGTAAAATCTTTCTTTTGCGATGACCCATATTTGTACAAATAATGCAAAAATTTAGTTATACGGAGATGTGTGCCTTATAAAGAAATTGAAGAAATCATCCAGAAATATCATGATTCTTAATTTGAGGGTCACTTCAGAATTGATAAGAATGAATCTTATGATAATGCTATGATAGATAAGGATAAAATGAAAGAATGTAATTATCAAAAGATAATAAAAAAGGAATTTGAGCCTTGATAGGAAGTTTTACTATACAATAGATAATTGACATTATTTCCTAGAAAACTGATGTCTAGGTGGATATTGCAATTCACTGTCATAAAAGTCTACCATTAATGAGTTGTTAATATTGAAGTTCTCATTACTAGAAAGATATTTAAAGTGAATGGGCACAGACTGAAACCATATTTTTATGGTCAAAGGCCAAATTTTAAAGAGACTATAACGTTAGGTCACCCAGAGTAAAGACTGGGAATGTTGTGCTGATGACAGTAAACAAAGTGCATTGTGGGAGGCAACCCATATTTATCTTTGTTTATGGTTCTAATTTGTTTTTAAAAATAGTATTTTATATATATCCTTATTTATGCATTCTTTATGAATTTAGTGTACTTGAGAGGTTGACATATTCAGAAAATACATCAAAACATTTTTACTTGCCATATTATATGGAAGATTTGAGAGATATTTGGATTTAAAATGAAACGATGCAAAAAAAAAACTGAGCTAGCATATGAGGCGCCATTGCTAGATAGTTGGCACCATAAGTGCCATAAATCAATGCTAGAAGCATCATGATTACCAAGACGAGTTTGGAAGGTTCCAAAGGTGGCTTTAAACATTTTTTGATGAATTTTCTTCCTTGTAACTCCCAAAAACTGAACTTTAGGGTTATTTAAGAGGGTAAAACAAAAAAGGAAGTCACTATTTTCAAATATTATGGCTTCCAACTCTAAAGAAACTCTTAGATATGAAATTTTCAATAGGAGAAAGTTCATCAGTTTCGATGTGCAGAAGTTATATGATCAACTTCTTATGAAGAAGAGATTAATCAAGGAGCAAGGATTTGTGAATCAAGGATTCAAAACACCAAATACTCGATTGGAGGAGATTATTGGACAGAGAAACTGGGAAATGTTATGTTGAACCATTGCTACAGTAGTCATTCCTGTGGTGAAAGAGTTTTATGCTAATCTTCATAGAATTAACTAAGGAGTCATATATGTTTGAGGCAGGTGGATACCATTTACTCCTTCAAGAATAAATGACTTGTTTATGATTGAAAGTGTCCTAATTTGTCATTATGCCAATTTTGTCCCTACAAGAGATAACATGAATGAACTCTATCGATTCCTTACTGATAAAGATGCAAATTGGGAGATAAGAGATAATAGACATGCAATTTTTCCTTCATCATTATTGAATCTTTTAGCAAAGGGGTGGCATTTATTTATTTCATCAATACTTCTTCCTACCATGAAAATCAGTAAAGTTACTAAGGATAGTGTTATTTTGAATTATTGTATTAAAACTAGATTACCTATTGATGTCGGTGCTTTAATTGTAAACTCTTTTTGAGTTTGATTATAAACATGTTGAATTAAGGGCTGGCTCATCCTTCCACCATTTTCCTATTATGCAGCCAATCACAAGTGCCTTATGAAAGTTGGGAGAAGTGCTTCTTCCTTAAAAGCCTATGGACCCAGAGATTTGTTGCAACTACATCGCAAATGGTGAGGAAAATAACATGAATATTCTTATGGATCAATCATCTCAAAATTCATCTTCTATTTAGCCTCGCTTATTTTATAGTTTGCATGATATTTTGAAAAGGATCAAGAAGCTGGAGAAAGAGGTGTAAATTATTATGAATTCAATTGGGAATATTTCTGATATATTTGATCATTTAGATTGGAGGATGAAGGAGCAATTCGAACATACCAGGCACATTGAAGAAGTTATGGTGCATATGTTTAAGAAAAATGCTTGGGTTGAAGAAGATTCGACAAACAAATTTCCTCACTGAGTTTTTTATAACTTGTACGTTCACTACTATTCCATTGGAAATATTCAAGAAGATGAAAGTGAAGAAGATGTTTGAACTCTCTAAAGAATAGACTTTGAAATTATGATTACATCTGTGTTATGTGTTTGTGTTGGATTTCATTTAATTTTATTGTTGAACTTTATATGTGTTATTTGTTAAATGTTGGATATTTAATCTGCAGCATTAGTTGTATGGTGTGATTTTGACGTTGAATTAGATGTATTGGTTTGAAAAAAAGTTGGCTTGTAATCATGTGGATTTTATATATAAATGTGAATTTTGTGTTGTTTGTGAAAATATGTTGTTAGAAGATTGTTTAATTATGAATATAAGTGTTAATTTAAGTTAAATAGAGATTGGTGTGGTTTGGTATACAACATATTTCAAAAGAAAATTGAAATCTAAAAATTTTGATGTTGGCGCCAGAGGGGCCAGATTTGGCGCATGAGGCGCTAGTTTCTTGAAAATGCCTAGACTTCAATAAAACCACTGTAAAACCTGATTTTTACTGCTTGAGTCGTCTCTTACCTCTAGACTAAGGCTGGAACTCAACCTAGGGCTTGCATTTTTGTGGATTAAAGGAGATTTGAGGGCTAAAATGTTTTGGATTTTATCTTCCCTTGATAAGAGATTCACTTTAACTTAGAAATTTTTTTATTTTCACCGTGGATTGTTCCCATATTATGAAAATCTGAAAATTTGAGTTTTTATTGAAGAAGTTTTGAGAGAGCTCATGGTGAAAAGTTTCTTAACAAGTATTCCTACTTTTGGAGTTTGATTAATGATAATGTGAATTTATTTTGGTTTTATTTGAATTATATAGAAATTTCTATGGCTCCAAGAGTGAAAATAGGAAAACCTATGGGAAATTTTGATGTTAGACGATTCATTAATTTGAAGGCTCAATATAAGTACAATACTATGATGGGTGCAAGGAAATTGATTCAGCAGTGTGCATCCTTGAACTCGGGAGGAGAAATTGAAAGGTTGAAATTGGTCAAAACTGGGAGACCTTTTACTACTTCACCACAGTAGCCATTGTTCCTATCATTCTAAAATTTTATGCTAATCTTCGTGTGACATCTAATGAGCACGTTTATGTTAGAGGTAAAAATCTTGAATTTACTTTATAAAGGATCAATGCATTTTACCGGCTGAGGAATGACTTTCATTGTGAGTATTTTGCATTTGTGGTTTTTGATTCATCACTTGATGAAGTAATTGCCTATGCTACTAATAAAAGGAGAGAACAAAAGATTAAGAATAATCACAAAGTTAATTTCTCCACTTCCATGTTAAAAGTGCATTGTAAAGCGCGGAATTACTTTGTTTATGCAAAATTACTTCCAACTAATCAGCTTAGTGAAGTAACCAAGGAGAGAGAAGAATTGAACTTTTGTATTCAATAAACGAAGGCAGTTGATATCGGTGTTCTTATTGTGCATAGTGCTCAGAGTATTGCTAGAAGTGGAACCACCAGTGGTTTAGGTTATCCCGCCCTGATTTTCACTTTGTGTGAACAATCAGCAGTAGAATTTGATAGAAATGAAAAAATTTTGCGACCACTTAAACCCATTGGAAAACCCACAGTTCATAAATTTGAATCATTTGCTGGATCTAGAAGTGGAAGTGGTGATAGACCTTCTACATTAGCTACAGGACCATCCACTTCCAGTACCATTTCACTTAAAAATATTGTGGAACATTTAATGATTCAATAATCAGATATTGTAGCAATGCAGAACGAAATAAGTGGCTTGGAATCAAGAAATGCTCATAATGATGAATATCAAGAAAGAAGAGTACAACATTATATTGCAAATCTAGAGGCAATGGTTGGATCTCTTAGGGGTGATCATGATGTAGAATTTCCTACATGCCCCAGATTTACGCCTTATGTGAAAGATGAATTTGAAGGAGAAGAAGAAGAAGAAGAAGAAAAGAGGAAGATGATGAATGACAATTCATTGGGTTTTATCTATTTTAATTGTTGTTGTTGTTGTGATTTGGACATTTATGTGTTTTTTGTGTGGAACTATTAAAGTTGTTGTGTGTTTAGATGTAAATTGTGGATTTTTATTGCAGCATTATTAGTTTTTTTAATTTATTGTTTTTGTTTTTATTTCCCTTTTCTTAGCAAATAATGTGTAAATCATGTTTCATTTAATTATTTAAATCCTGTACTATTTAAATTAGTACATGCAGTGTGTCAGAGTAAAGTTTCATATTTATAACCCTCTATATGTTAGTTTATTTTTATGCATTTACTATTTTCTTTCACCTATAATTTTTTTGTACTAAATTCTTTACTTATTATTAAAAAGTCTAAATTTGGGGGGAAGAAAATTTCCTTAAAAGAAATAAACTAAATTTTATTTTCCCTCAATTAACTATATTTTTAAAATTAATTAAACATGACCTTGGGTATCAGAGTTTAACTTTAGATAATTATATTTTTGTTGTTAAATACTATAGTAAATTTATGTAAAAATCTTTAATAATAAAGGTTAACTCTAGAGTTACGATATTTAGTATGAAAGGATAAGACAATGCTTTTTCTATTTAAAGTAAAGGAAATTGTATTTTTAAAGTATTAAAAATCATAGATGTTCATGTAAGAAGAAAAGAATGAAACTTTATGAAAAATCTTCAAAGCTAATATGAATTTATAAAGTGAAGGAAGGCAAGAAGTTTTAAATTTAAGAGGGGGATAGTGAAGTTCAAAATTATTAAAGGCTATCCAAATATAGTAATCCTCAAATAAAAAAGAAAAGGAAAGAAAGTATTGAAAATTATCCTGAAGAAAATGAAAAGAAAAAAAGGAAAAGAAAAGAAAAATATGCAAGGAGAAGATTGAGGAGATGCCTAATAAAAAATTGGCTTCACTTGAATCAACTTGAGGAAAAAGGCATTATTACATTTTTAAACTTATATTGGAATATTAGCATCTTTACTAAAAAAGTTTTCATGAAATTCTTTTTCATATGAATATTCTAAGTATCTTTGATATGACAAATTACAATTCTTCTTGAAATGAACAGAGATTCAAAAATCTTAGACTTGATTATTAGATGTTCTTATACTTTTAGTTTTAACCTAAGTTATTAAAATTTTTCCTTAAGTTATACTATTATATTTGTTAAAACAATCTATAGAATTTTATAAGTTAATCTCTACTATAAGTCATATTTTTATGTAGTAAAAAAGTCACCCGAGGACATTTAACATTTAAGTTTGGGGAACTTTGATACACTGAAGTAATGTGCAATTTTATGTATACATTTTATGCTTAAATTTAGTGATATTGCACTTTAAAGAATGGTATGTTCATGTTTTATTGCAGGTATATTGATTTTATGAATTTGGAGAAAAAAGAAGCAAAAGGAAGAAATTTGAAGCCAAAATGAAGCTTTTCATCTTCCTGGTGCTAGAGGCACCATTTTCTAAAGTGTTGGCGCAAGAGGTGCCATTTTAAAGAGAAGATTCACCAGAGCTGCCAAAATCCAGAGAATAGTGCGGAAATTCAATACACTGGTGTCAGAGGTGCTAAAGATAAATTAAGATGGAGTGAGGTGGCTATTGAATATTTTTTAGTAGTTTTAGAAGGCTCCAATAAATTCAAAGCCCCATGGAGTGAGTCAATGCATCTAGACACTTTGGAAAGGCTCTTGAATGAAGAGATATGTCTTTTGGATGAAGGGACTTGTCTCTTGATATGAAGAGGTGTGCCTTTCAGGAAAAAGTAGGGAACTTTGAATTCTTTGAAGAGAAGGCTGGCGCCCCAATTAACAGAGGAGAGTCTAGTGAGGTATAGGGGTTTTTTTAGAGAGGTGAGAGAGAGAGAGAGTTGTAGAGAAGTGAGATTTTCTTCTAGAGTTTAAGAGGAGAGAGAAGGTGAGAGATATTTTTTTCATTACATTTCTAATAGTTTATTGAGTGTAATTGTAAAGAGAGAAAGTGCTTAGAGGAAACTTCAAGAGATTTGCTTGAGAAGTAGTGTGATATAAGTTGTTTTCTTTCCTTTATTTGTTTTGTAAACTTGTTTTTATATATAAAATCTATATTTTGTAGTATCCTTCTCATGAATTTTGAGTAGTATTCTTTATCCCTCTCCCTAAAATGAGATATGGTATTGTGAAGAATTAATTTTGTTATGTAAGGATTTAAATGTCAATAAATTATGATGATTTGAACTCTGATCTTCATTTACTTTTTAATCTGGCCAATTGAAATGTTAAAATTTGTTGAGAAACATAAGATCCAAAAGGGCTATGCCTTCTATAATAAGGTGAGAGTCACATTCAATTTTATGGGTGAGAATGTAGTCCAAGGGGTTGAATGCAAATAAATAGGGAAATATACTTTGATGTTTGTAGAATTGAAGATCTTAGGTTGGCAGACTAAAATCCCCAATTTGGTCCAGTTTCTTAGAAACTAAAGTAAGATTGTTAGCCCTTTGGTATGGAGAAGTGGGAGCTCTAGTGTGGCAGCTGGTGTCCTCTTATCCTAACCATGACTTTAGGGACCAAATTTTGGATTAGTCAATGTTCTTTATCCACTCTTAGAGGGTAAAGAATAGGATTTCTCTTATTTAGCACAATACAATTTTATATATAATTATAAATAATTTTAATTACTTCAAAATCCATAAACTCACTGGAAAGGGGAATAATGTTTTCTTAAATTTGAACTCTTCATTATCAAACTTTGTTTAGTCTTAGTAAGTTTACATTTGAAGTTCGAAAAATACTTTAGTTAACTTAGCCCTTTTAACTGCATTTCGTTTAGAATACAATAAAATTTACTTTATGTTTGTTTTTATTACCTAAGTTTTAGAGTTTAGATATTTTGTTTGAATTTATAACCATATAAATTTCCAACTCCCTGCGGGATCGATATTTAGGACTTCATTAGAGCCCTTTACTACTTGAGCGATACGTATACTTGTGTTATTTTTAAGGTTTGACAGCTTAAGGATTTTAAAATATAAAGCTATTTATATTGATGTGATTTTTATTGTGATTGAACAGCATATTTACTATTTATACTGCCTTGTGTGTATTGTAGTATTAAAAGATATTACAACACACCACAAAAACCAGCACCATGCAACCTCAGATTTGTTGAACTCCACGTAAAGCATTCAGGTTCACGATGCTTTACGTGAGCAGCCACGTGGACCGTTGTTTAATTTGTTTCAACAGAATGGATTTGAGGTGTAGATAGATCACAACCATTGATTTCCTATACACGGAAATGAGTGACATCTGTTCATCATCCTTGCGGGATGATTAACCGAAAACCGTCCACCTTTAAATGTTAACATCTTGCTTGATCCTTTATGGATTTTGATGAATTTTTTTTAACGCTTCATCTCAACAAGAATAAGAAATTCATATAGTTAATTGTCCATGATTTGATCGTTCTTTTCACAATGTTTGAAAACTAAGCATAAAATTGGGGTTAGTAGCCCATACCTGGTCCTAACTGGTGAGGTCTCAATTGAGCTTGTCTATAATGGTCGTTAGGGACTTGCGAAAGCTCGTCCTTAGCTCAATTTGGAGTGAAATCAAGCCTACCTATGTTCTGGTTGAAACAGCCTCACAGTTTCACCTAGCAAAGGTTTGGACCGTGCGGGGAGAGGTAGTTTCAGTTGGAAACTTCTTCATGGAGCTTAGGGAAGCTTTTGGAAGATTTAGATTAGAGTCTTAGGAAGGTTTGTGTCAAAACTAAAAAATTCTCTTGAATTTCAGGTCAAGCACAAATTGAAAATTAAGGGCAAAAAGTATGAGGGTATTATTGGTTAGAGTATGGGGTACAAAATTATTGTTGAGTGCCTTATGTTTTAAGGATTGTATGTGTCAAGGCTCTCAGGTTAGCTTACTAAATAGCAATTAGAGGCAAACAGGGGCATGAAACTAATTGGAAGATGTTGAAGCTGGTGCAGAGAAGCTCAGAGAGGATAACGGAGAAGAATTTCAATTGTGGATTATCTCTTCCCCCATTTCCATGGCTAATTCATGATGAGCTCAAGTATGGAGGAGAAAGAGGCTTAGGTTAAGGATTATATCCTACTGGAAGATTAGTGTGGTGGAGGGACATGCTGACAAGGTGTTGATCTAGCCAATCCATCTACACCTAAAGTGGATGAGGTGGATTTTTAATATGGTGCCATATATTTTCATCCTTTATGATGGTTTTTGACCCCAAGTCAAAAAAAGTAGCTATGCTATGCGGCTTCATAAATTCCATATGTTTGATGTGTCATAGTGGGTTTATGAGTCATGGGAGACCTATGGATCATCGGTGGAAGAAGCATTGGGCTTGGGCACTCATGTATGGGCTAGGTCTTCCATATATACCCCTTGGGCTAAAGCTTTCCATGAGATGATTTGATGACTTATTTAATAAATTAATTAATTATCCAATTAATTAGGTCAAACTTATGAGTTTGACCATTTGAACCTATTTGGGCATAAAATTGGTCATGGTGGCTTAATGTTGACCTACTGACCATATTTGACCAATTGGGCCTTAGAATCCGCTAGTTGACCATAGTTGACCAATCAGGACCTAGGATTAACCAAATGACCAAGTTTGACCAATTTGGTGTCAGGGTTGACCAAGTAACAAATTTTGACCAATTTGGTATCAAGATTGACCAAATGACCAATTTTGACCAATTTGTTATCAGTGTTGACCAATTTTGACCAATTTGGTGTCAGTGTTGACCAATTAGTCAATGGGGTGATCATTGGGTCCAAAGTTGACAATATGGTCAATGTGGTGACCATTAGGTCTAGGTTTGACCAAATGGTCAATATGCTGACCATTGGGTTCAAAATTAACCAAATGGTCAAGGTGGTGATCAAATTAGGGTTTGTCATCATTAATCTGTTCATTTTGGGTGTCATCATGGTTTGAGCCCAAAAGGGTATACTAGGGATTAATCCAATTTTTAGGGTTTGGGGTTCAATGCTGGTAGACCTTTTCTTAAGATGAATTTAATGATCATGGTGATCATTGGGTCTTTAAAGGGTGTCTGGGGATCCTGAGCTAATTTGGGTGGCTCAAGACATGTCTTGTCTGTAGATGTCAATTTGGGGTTCTCATAAAAGTGAGGTCAACTCACATCTCTTAATCACTTTATCTTTATATTTTCTTTATAGGTATGGGTCATCCCAGAAGTAATGTCTAACTTCATGGACAAATTTCTTTCATTTATGGTATGTCAAGTCGTAGGGAATAATATCGATAACTATGAAATTTATCATGTCAGCATGCCACGAAATGTGTCATTTAGTATTAAAAAATAGTTGCTCATCAAGAAAAATCTCATTGATTTCAAATTCATAATCACATGAATTTCGCTGATCTAGTCTTGATAAATGGTTTGTTATTTGATTACCAGTCTTCTTCCTATCCACCACTTCAATATCAAACTCTTGTATCAAAAGGACCAATCTAATTAATCTCGATTTGGCATCTTTTTTTTTATATTATATATCGAATAATATAATGGTCAGTATGAATAATACATTTTGTTCTACTCAAATAGAACCTAAATTTAGCAAAAACATATACTATAGTCAATATTTATTTCTCAGTAATCAAGTATAATTAATTTGAGCTTCATTAGAGTTTTACTTGCATAGTATATAGCTCTAAATATTTTATCTTGTCATTGTCCTAATACTGCCCCAATAGCATAATCACCTGCATCACAAATTAACTCACACAGTTTCCCATAATTAGGTAAGGCAATAATAGAAGCAGTGACTAACTTCTCTTTGAGAGTGTTAAAGGAATTTTGGCATTCATGATCAAAATTAAATAGAGCATCCTTTCTTAAGAGGTGGCATAAAGGTTTGGCAATTTTATAAAAATCCTTACTATATTACCTATAGAATCCAACATGTCCTAGAATACTTCTAACTCATCTCACGTTAGTAGGTGGAGGTAATTTTTCAATAACTTAAACTTTTACTAGGTTTACTTCCATGTTTTTTTCAAATATTTTAAGTCCTAACACAATACCTCTAGAAACCATGAATTAACAGTTCTCCAAATTAAGAATAAGATTGGTTTCTTCACAACGTTTCAACACCTTTGAAAGATGATACAAAATTCAAATGAAGGGCTAAACACTGAAAAATTATCCATAACAACTTCTATTACTCTCATAATTAGGTCACAAAAAATAGACATCATATACCGTTGAAACGTACAGGTGTGTTACATAACCCAAATGACATTCTTCAAAAAGAAAAAGTCTTATAAGGGCTTGTAAACGTTGTCTCATCTTGATCTTCATAAAAATTCAATGATACCCTAAATAATCATCTAAAAAATAAAAATATGGATGGCTAATTAGTCTATCCAACATCTGATCCAAAAAAGGTAAGGGAAAGTGATCTTTCTTAGTGGCATAATTTAATTTCTTATAATCTATACATATACACCACCCAGTGACATATCTAGTGGAAAAAAATTTATTTTGTTCATTTACAAACACCGTCACTCCTCCTTTCTTAGGAGCACAATGAATAGGACTAACCCCAAGCACTATCTAATACATGGTAGATAATACCTACATCATGCCATTTAAATATTCTCTTTAACTACTTTCATAATTGGGTTTAATCTTCTTTAAGAATCTATCCAGAGTTTATGCTTATCTTCCATCAAAAACATGTGCATACATATAAAGGGACTAATCTCCTTTATATTTGCTAAGGTTCATTCGAAAAGTTTTTATAATTCTTCAGAATATCCATTAATTTCTCCTCTTATAAATGAGTTAAATCTGAGGATATGATAACTGACAAAACAGATGACTTCCCCAAATAAGCATACTTTAAGTATTTGGAAAGTACCTTCATCTCAAGCTCAAGAGGTTCCTCAATTGAAGAATAAGAGGTTTACTATTTTCTGTTGTGTCTAAATTCTCAAATCTCTCCCGAAAAATTTTAAATTATTTTTTATTAGTAGAGCAGATTTATCTACAAATTCTACAGAGTTTTCCTCATTCAATTATGGCTCTGATATACCAAAAATATATAACATTTATGTACGCATTTTTATACTTATTTTTGAGATAATGCACTTTAATGAAAGGTATTTCAGTGTTTTTCTTTCAGGTAAAATCAAATGGATGAAAAATGGTGAAAGGAGTGAAAAAGGATCAAATTTGGAGCAAAAAAAAGAAGGTGTGCAAGAGAACTGTGGTGCCTAAGTGCCTAGAACTGACACGTAAGCTCCAGTAAAATTGAGAAAGCCACACCTAAGACCCAAGTAACTTGCGCTTAAGCACCAGAGGTAGTTACTTACTGATTTAATGAATTTGGACAAATTTTTGAAGAGGGTTTTGAAGCAACTCTTAGTGAAAAGGTGGGAAATGGTTAATGGACATGGAAATACAATCAATTGGCTTTCGAAAGGAGGCAACACTTGGAAGATTCATTGAATGTGGACACATTTTGAAGAGACACCAAGACACCTTTTAAAAAATTATAAAATAAAGACTTCCATTAAATTGAAGAGAAGCTGCCACCCCCTTCTAGACACCGCTGATGCCTCTCTCTCTTAGATTAATTAGGATATATTTTTAGAGAGAAGAAGAGAGGAGTTGTAGTGTGTGAGTAGAGAGTATTGTAAAAGAAAGGAAAAAGAAGAGATTTAAGGAACTTCATGAGTTTGGTGGAGAGGATTTGAGATAATTTTTTATCTTTTTGACTAAATTTGGTTTTAAATTAGACTTCTTATTTGTTTGCATGATTTCTACTTTCAAACTTAAGTGTGGTTGTGTTTTCTCCAAGAATTTTGAGTAGTTTTTTTTTATCTTTTTCCTTAAAATGATAAGTGATTAAGTATTGGATGGAAGTTGTGTGAAGTATTAATCTTTAATATTGGAATAAGTTGTGATGATTTTAAATCTTGTGCTTCTATTGTCCCACTTTTGGTTGAGGTCTAACCAGCACACCACACCTATTGGGGGTCCATTTGTTGACCTCACTTTTGGTTGAGGTCTCGAAACTTCTTTAGTAGCCTAGGTCTAGCCATAGGACTTTCCTATTGACTAGTCTTAGAAAACTAGAGAAGGTACCCTCACCATTAGAAACTCAAAAATCTTTTCTTTACTCGACTTGAAGTTCCACATATTGGTCCTAACCTCTAGTATTTAGAAGGTAAGATCATTATGGTGAAGCTCAAGAAGAGTTCTTATAGGGTTACTTGGCCTTAGAATTGACCCTAGGTGTTGATTCGGAGCTAAGGTACACTATACTCTCACCATATCTTCACAATACCCTCACAATACCTTGGCTAAAGCAATATATGAGGACCCAAAATGGGATTTCATTGGTCTATGACTCATTTAAAATGGTTCTCTATCCAGTTTTTCTTGAAATGCCCAACTTGGTCTTTTGCCCTCAAGCACCTCCAAATTACATAACTGCCCTTGGGACCCAAATTTAGCCAAAATTCCCAAATGTGGCCAAAATACCCAAAACTGATCAAAACTCATTCCAAACACTTTGAATAAATCCAAATTTGCCAAAACTGACAAAAATGGCCAAATTACCAAAATGGTCGTCCATGGCCCAAAAATCCAAAAATTCCAAAAACTCCCAAAAAATCCCAATAAATCCGAAATATTTCCAATTTCATTTTGTCCCACTACACCTTGGTCCAATTTGGTCAATTTGACCATCTTTGACCAAAACCCCC
Organism: Phalaenopsis hybrid cultivar; assembly: GCA_002079205.1. Classification (NCBI taxonomy): domain Eukaryota; kingdom Viridiplantae; phylum Streptophyta; class Magnoliopsida; order Asparagales; family Orchidaceae; genus Phalaenopsis; species Phalaenopsis hybrid cultivar. The sequence goes on along the minus strand of JXCR01124615.1, from coordinate 258,976 downwards.
AAATTAGCCCCAATATTGGCTAACACACCAAATCTCAACAATTGAATGCCTTAAACCTCAAATTGGCATCCAATTTTTGTTGAAAATCCTTTATAAGGTCATTTGTGACCAAACCCAACAATAAATTTGAGCTTAGCCCAAAGCTAGCCCAAGTTTGACCCAAGTTTAGCCTTACATGCTTAATTTAGGTCTAAAACCAAAACCCATCAAAATCCATTCAAATTGACCATCAAGTCAACTTCAAAACAATTTTCATCCTTCATGAAAATTATTCATCATGACATTTTACACCAAACTCAATAATTAATTTGAGCTTAGCCTAAAGCTAGCCCATTTTTGACCCAAGTTTAGCCCTACATGCTTAATTTATGTCTAAAACCAAACCCATCAAAACCCATTCAAATTGACCGCCAAATTAACTTCAAAACAATTTTCATCGTCATAAAAATTGTTCATTATGATGTTTTACACCAACCACAACAGTCAGGGGTAACATTCACAAACAGAGGAGAACCATGTGGAATTATTTTCATATTAATTTGATGCATAAATTATTTTTTAAAAATAAATTAGGGTTAAGAGTTTTTCAAATTTTCATTCATATTGGATTATCACCTTGACCCTAAATTTTTATATGTTGTAGCCTCCGTCTAGATGCACAAATTGAGCATTTTTCCAAAGACATAGGAGATATCTAGACAGAGATCTTAATTTTCTAAGTTGTTATGAATTTTCTATTCAAATAATTATAGAAAATTATATGTGACTTAGAAAAATCTACAAAAATTATATGGCCAGAGTAATCTTAGGAAATAATTTCATGATTTTTAAAAATCAAAACATCACTATTTTGAGCAAACCCCAATTTGCTTAAAACATTTAATTTGGAGAACATAAAGATCAAAATCATTTGATTTTTGTTCTCCACTGTGATTTATAAGTCAGAAAATTCACCATAAAAATTCTCCACTGTGATTTATAAGTCAGAACTCCCTTGATGACTTTTCTATTCACAAGAAAATCAAAACCTCTGCTACTGTCGCCATAACACCAACAAAGACAGTTGTCCCCACTACTAAGGGAAAAGAAATTGTGATAAAAGAAAATTTGATTGAAGGGTTAGCTGCCTTACCTTCAATATTTGAAATCGGATCAAGTTCGAAGACTATACCGTTGACCCAGTCTCAGAGAAGAAACCGTAACAGGAAAGCCCGAAAAGCAACTAAAATTCAGATCCCTGAGAAAACACCTACTCAGAAGGAAGAAGAATTATCAAAAATCTATCCACTGCTGAGAGGAGGCAAATTCTATCCTCTTATGAATACCGATGAATACGAAGATGTCCAAAAGATTGCCGTTACTCTGCCAATCTCTCGTAAACAGAGTAGGGGAAGGAAGAAATTTCATTCTGTCGCTCAAATTAGTACAGTTTTTCAACAATTGGCTGTCAAAGAAGGTTGTTCAGTCCATGAGTTACTTAGACGAATGGGACACACAAAATCCCCTCAAATGATAGAAGAGATTTTGAGGGATATTAAATCCAAACAAAATACATCTGCTCATGTTTCTGTTTGGTCCCGTTTGGGAAATAGATTTAATACTACAAGACATCGACCCATAAAATCAAGATTGGGTCCAAGAATTTCTCAAAAATATTTATCTAACATTCTATATGGTATACACAAAGAGGAGCATACTTCTTCTCAACATTCTGCTAGGACACCTTGTCCTGAATCATCACTGTTGAAGAAGAAGATGTGGATACCCAAAGTTGTATCACCGATACAGTCTGATAAACCTGATTAAGGAATAAAATTAGAATCTGAAGTATCTGATATTATTACCATTATTGCCACTGAAATGGAGAAGGAAACCCCACAAGGTTCTCCAAGAGCAAGTGATATATCACGAATTGAAGAGAAAGTCGAAAAACTT
>JXCR01124615.1:219774-240199 GCA_002079205.1 Phalaenopsis hybrid cultivar | reverse complement strand
ACCCTCAATTCTTGTGTTCATCCTTCGGGATAGATACAGAATTTGAGGTAAAGCGCTCTTTCATCTAAACTATGAAAATAATTGGGTCAGTTTGACTTCATCTTTTTCAAAACTAAAATTTTTTAAAATGTCCTTCCGAAGCGGGCAACGGGATTTCAATTTCGATGACCGACAACTTCTTACGGGCAAACCCCACACCAAAAATAGTGCCGACAAAAAGCTATGGAGAAACCTTTTGTAGATTTAGTGGACATGATTAGATGCATGCTAATGCAGAAAAGAGCTAAAAGAAAGCTTAAATCAAGCAATTGAATAACTGAATTAGTATTTGCAAATGATGAGTATATATGAGGGTTAACTACAAGAAAGATAAGGTTTATCATTAGACCTTCAACAACGTACAAGGCCAAAGTAAGATGCAGTATCACGGCATACCTATGTGGATGACCATTTTCATATGATCAGATATTTCTCCTTTTTTTTTTCAAACTCAAGTCATATGTCATATACTGGTTGATTATTGATATTATCAATATAGATTTAGATATAGGATGGATTATGATAGTGTGATTGCCACTGCCATGAGAAAGAGTGAATAAATTGCACCGATCGACGATTTTTATATGCATGTATCTAATATAACAAGATCTTAAAGAAAGGCAAAGGAAGTGGAAAAAAATGTTTTATGGAGAGTCCAAGCAAATAGAGTATAATGACTAACAAACGTGGGTAAATCTTTGGGGCATCACAGAACCACTTGCAAAAATCTAATTAGTTATCAAGCCAAAACTTTACTAATGTTGATGCTACCTTATATGTCTCAGAATTTACATATGTTGATAGGGGCTCAAAGACAACGCTTCTAGCACACTGAGAGAAATTATACTGGTGAGGATTACGTTGATGATGAGGAGCGTACATAAATTTTTATTTTAAAATTATTTTTTGAACACTTTACATAACACATCTGCATGGATCGTTTCTTTTTGTTTAAATTAGATGAAATGCATTATATGTGAAGGGATACACATATGAAATATGCATTTCAAATTTCAATATTGTTAAGTGAGATTTGCAAATTTTTTGAAAATGTAATTTTAGAGTCCTTTATAAGTAGTACATTTATATTAAAAGTGGAATAGGTGTGGTAGCAAAAGCAATGCTCATTCAGTTGTAATGTTGAGTTTGCCTCTGGTGTGAGTGGTTGTTTCTATGTACGAGCATTTCAATTTTAAAGCAATCGATTCGCTTGCTGCTCTTGTTATGGCTTTCTAAATTTTCCTCTTCTTCTGCTTCGTGATGAAATTCCGGTTGGAGAATAGGAAGCAGTGATGGTAATGGCTAATAATTAGCCTTCTACCANGCGAATACATCAATTAATCAAGTTAAATTAAATCTCACAAATGTTTCTAACCAGCTTATATGTTTAATTAAAATTAAATTGTTGTAGTTAGCATTTTTTATTGACTTACATACAAACTCATAATAATNGTGACATCCTAAGAAGTTACACAAATGGGGCAAAACTATAAGATCATTTGACCAAAACAAATAATACCATGATGGGTAAGGCTCCCACAAATGATATCAGAGCATTACACTAACCAGAAAATTGGAACTAAGTGTCATACAAAATAAATTACTACGCTAAGGGAGTTACCTCTTGAACTCAAGATGGGATAAAGTACTACATTGTGGGAGACACCCCTTGAATTTGTAGGGGTCATATTTAGAGTTTTATTTGACTGTTGGTTGATTCTGGGTAAGAAAACTGATGAAGACGTCAACTACTTGAGTGGGGGAGACTGTAAAACCCCTTAAGTAGAATGAAGCCAAACTCTTAAATTATCGAGGTACCTTTCGATGTAACAGTAAAATTTCAATCGAAACTCTAAAGTTAAATGTGCTTATCTTAGAGCACTCTTAGAATAGGTGAGTTCCTAAGACAAAACAGTGAGGCCATTTGCCCAAAGTGGACAATACCTTAATGAGTGAGAGTTCGGGAAGTCACACAACTAGTGCCTGATAATGCGAATACATCAATTAATCAAGTTAAATTAAATCTCACAAATGTTTCTAACCAGCTTATATGTTTAATTAAATTAAATTGTTGTAGTTAGCATTTTTTATTGACTTACATACAAACTCATAATAAGAGAGAGACTTATGACAGGAGTAAAATTGTATTTAGATTGCAATGAATTGTCACACATGATGCTTTAATGAAAACCTTAGTCTTATTTATGCGATTTCAATTAATATAAAATGTATATATCATCTTCATAAATATTTAAATCATTTGGGCTGATTTTATTTAAGGTGAATGATTATTCATCAAATCTGGCATTTCATATTTATGCAAGTCACAGGCTCTCAATTATCTTTATCATCTCACCAATGGAAGATGTGTTATAAATAATTATTAATATCTCTTAATACAATTTTTTTCATTATCGGTTTGATTTGATTCATCCGCAAAAATTTAACAACTAATCGTAAATTTAACATCCATGTTAAAATTTTATCAAATTTGTTGCATGCCTCATAACTTTCTATAATTCTAATCTTAATAGTTGTCGAAATACATTTGATCATTGCTTTCCATATGAAATTTCAGATTTGATGAAGGATATGCTTCGGAACTTTGCCAAATGTTTGCCCAAATCTTTCCCTGAAGAAAAAAGCCCAAATCAATGCAGATCGACATAAGAAAATATATAAATATAAGGCATAAAGCCGGAGGTAAAATAAGGAGTTTTGCGNCGGAACTTTGCCAAATGTTTGCCCAAATCTTTCCCTGAAGAAAAAAGCCCAAATCAATGCAGATCGACATAAAAAAATATATAAATATAAGGCATAAAGCCGGAGGTAAAATAAGGAGTTTTGCTTTGGAAATAATGCACGAAGCAAACAAAACTTAAAACTTAAATCACCTGATTGCTGCAAATTATGGAGAGAGGAGGGTTGGACACGTGAGGCTCGATGTTCTCTGAATCGACCTAATGCGTATAAGATGGAGAAAGGAGATGAAGGAGGATAAATAATATCTGAGAGCCAGAAATAGCGCAGGAAGGAGACGGAGCCGGAAGAAATAGAGATGGCGAGCGATGACGGGAGATAGTGGGGAACGACGTCAGCTTGCAGGCGACNCTGAGAGCCAGAAATAGCGCAGGAAGGAGACGGAGCCGGAAGAAATAGAGATGGCGAGCGATGACGGGAGATGGTGGGGAACGACGTCAGCTTGCAGGAGACAGGGAGCGAGTGGCATAACGGTGGCTAAAATGAAGGAAAATATTTTTTATACAAAGTGCGGACACAGCTCAGTAATATTTGATCGGGTTCATCTTTAAAAACATGAAAAAATCAAAAAAAAAATTTACACCTTGCCTGGCCCGAGCCAGCCTGAATGTTTCGAAAACTAAGCTTTCACGCCGACTCCACTATCAGAGTCACTGCTACGAAAAGAAAAAAAGAGCTGCTTTGTCTCTTCATTCTCCAATTTCATTGTTCGCCATATGCTAAGGTTTCCATTGTTGCATTATGAGAGCTAGAGTTTGCATTGCGGCTAGTTTAAGTCCCTCTTAACTCCCATGTAAGTCTTTTGATCTTAAGGTTTAATGTGGTAGAAACTTTGATTGAAGGGTTAGGGTTTATGGTGCGAACTCATGTAGTTCTTTTTCCTTTTGAAGCAAGCTAACAATGGAAGAGAAAACGACAAATAAAGAGGCTAAGAAGATGGAGTTGGAAGATCCCAGGAAGTTGGTAACTGAAGTATTGGAGAAGATAGCAACGAAAGTGCGTAAGAAGAAAGAAGCCAAAGACGCTAAGAAGGACACAGAAGTGGCTAAGAGCCAGCGGAAGACATCCAAATNGAGTTGGAAGATCCCAGGAAGTTGGTAACTGAAGTATTGGAGAAGATAGCAACGAAAGTGCGTAAGAAGAAAAAAGCCAAAGACGCTAAGAAGGACACAGAAGTCGCTAAGAGCCAGCGGAAGACATCCAAAAAATTTGATTTGTGCGTGTTTTTGCATTCAATAACATCATGGTTTCAGCTAAATAATACCCAAGGTAACACCACAATAATACCATGATAATGCCAAAAAAAATACTAAAATAACTCCATAGCAATCTTGTTTGCATTGTGTCTGATCTAATGTGAGCTGGAAGACAACACAGATTCATCAAACCTTTATTNGCCAAAAAAAATACTAAAATAACTCCATAGCAATCTTGTTTGCATTGTGTCTGATCTAATGTGAGCTGGAAGGCAACACAAATTCATCAAACATTTATTTAAGTCATTTATCTCATTAAATACACTTTTCCTTTTTGAAAAATTATAGCTGTAATATTCATGTTGTATTTGCTTGTAAGAGCTGTATTATTTCCTATATTATTCTTATTCATTTAAGTTCTTTATCTCATCATTCATATACGGTATTTTTGTGGTGTTTTTCTGTCATTATTCTGGTGTTATTCTTTTGTGAAGTAGTTGTTATTATATTATTATTTAGGTGTTATTGTTGTGTTATTTAGTTTTTTCTAAGAGATTTATATTTTTAGGTTTTATTGTTGTGTTATTTTGATATTATTCTTGCATTTCTCTGGTGTTATTACGGTATTATTTTTGTTTTATTGAGGTGTATTGGTGTTGTACTCTTGTTTTACTGTCATGTTATTTATGCGTTATATTGGGTATTATTTAGGTGTTATTGTTTTGTTATTTGGGTGTTATGGTGGTGTTATTTGAGTGTAACATTGTTTTTGTGAAATTTATTGTAGGTTTATGATTTTTGTTGGAGTTGAAAGATGACGAACACCAATTGCTCGCCCCTCCAGTTGAAGGACCATCTAGTCCAATCAAGCTCATCCCACACCATGAAACACACTCCGCGTCACAATCAACTGATTCATATGAGGTCAATCCCCTAGTTCCCAGTGAAAGCAAGCCTCCACCAACATCTACAAACTTTAATAATGGATTACAATAAATAATCAAAATACTTAAAAATCAAGAAATTGTTTTTGAATTTCAGAAATAAATAAATTCTCATTTTTCTAATTTAGAGAACACGGTGACAATCCNCCCCTAGTTCCCAGTGAAAGCAAGCCTCCACCAACATCTACAAACTTTAATAATGGATTACAATAAATAATCCAAATACTTAAAAATCAAGAATTTTTTTTTGAATTTCAAAAATAAATAAATTCTCATTTTTCTAATTTAGAGAACACGGTGACAATCTGCTTTTCTAATAGAACACAGTGACAATCCTTATTACTGAGGTTACTAAATTAACAATTAAAATAAATAAACCAAAGGGGAAATCTACAAAGAAAGAAATAGTAGAATCCTCACTTGACTGTTTAATTCGAAGTGTTAAGGCCAGAAAAAATAGAAGAAAGAGGCAATTAAGTTCCGCATATACTGCTTTTCAGTTGAGGAGAAGAAAAACAATAAAGGATGTGGAGCAACATCCCAAATGTTCGTTAGAGGATTTACTTGCACAAATTGAACAATCAAAGGAGACAATAAAATCACCTGTACATATTAAATCGGGACAAATAATAAGGGATGAAACAATTCTACCACAACCAATAATAGCATTAGGTTTAGATACTTCTAACATTGTTTGTGGCCCACCAAATGTACAACTGAGAAAGCAGAACAACATCAAATAATAATAGTTGAAGATACTTTAGCCACTGGGGGTGACCAATTACAAGTACAAACTGATAAAGTTGAGGACCAATAAGTAACATAAGTTGAAGATACTTATACAATAGATCAGACAATAAATGATGTAATTACATCTTTAAATAAAGAGGAAGATCAACATGAAACAACCTGAGAACTTGTACCTATAGATGATGACTACCCTGTAAAGGCATTAATTAAAAGTCTTTTTGATTATGTCTCATAACTTTTATGTTGTCATTATATACGAAGAGTACTTTGTTTCATAGGTTTGTCCATCACCCTTAGTTATTGATTTTCCTACTAAAGAACAAATACCACTTTACATTCAGGAAGTAATCGATCAATGTTGTACCAAATACAATGCTAAGCGAGTAAATTTTAATTTTTTGTGTTTTGCATTACTTTTCTATTTAAATGTCTCAAAAATTATGTGTTTCAAATGTAGGGATGATATTCTAATTGATAAAGAGCATCAATTAAGCCTTAATGAAATATTGAATAATGAATAGTTTTCAAATGAGCATGCAAATTATTTTGCAATGATACTAAAAATAAAGAAGAATAAATCACCAACATTTTATTGGCCCCACCTTTATGTATCTCCCCTGCATTGGGTAAATATTCAACTCCGAGTGAATGATAGTAAACTTAGCCACTTCCACCATGATAACAACATTTCACTAATCTTGCCTTTTTATGCAGTCATATGGAAATAAAAACATTACTGTGTTTGTTGAACGCATTAGGAAGGAAACAATAAAAATATACATATAATTTTCATTCCTATAATTGATAAATAACAACGGAAACTACTAGTTGGGGAAGTGAATGATCATAAATGAAGATTATATGACTATTTACCCAACAAAATGCATTTGACGATCACTCGTAGCATTGTAAGCTCACCAACACAAGCTCATTCATTCTTCAATCAATTTTGGCATTGTCTCTACATGAAAAATTTAATTCAAAATTAAACTTTGCAAATTAAACATTATGTGAAGGATGTCGGGAGAGCTTTCAAGAGTGATCTGAACAAATGGTCAATTATCATGGCCAAAGGCATTCCAATGCAAATCAATGACATTGATTGTGGTGTGCTCGCTTGTAAATATTTGGAAACATTAGTACAAGTAGATAGAGGTGATTGGAGCGATAAATTAGACTGACAGACAAACGAAAAAAATTATAGCAGAAATAATCTTTAATGTATGTCTGTATGTGATGGGTAAAACATAAACTGTACTCCTTTAGATTTCCTCTAACTATATCAATGATTTTTAGAAATTTAATTGCTTTAAGTGTTGTGGTTTGTTGGTCTTCTTCAATAACTTCTCGATAGCTATATAATATAACTCAAAGCATGACAAATGCTTCAATACAATGCCTATAATCACCAGTAAACTCCAATAACACCAATGAAAACACTCTCATGCTCCAATAACATCATATAAATATGTCCTTTTCAATAATTCATTTATCAAAAGCTGCAAAAACAATAACTTGAGTAAATAATACTTCCATTGCAATGATAAATCAAACAATACCCCTCCTATTATATTGATCTAAAACAATGTGAGTCATAGAGATTACAATTCACCAACAAAAGGAGCACCAAGCAATTTAGGGATTAGAAGATGCTTAGCTTTTCTTTCAAAAAAAACTTTTGTGTTTTACCCTTCTTTGTTGTTATTTTGGTATTAATGGAGTTGTTTTGTGGTGTGATTGAGTGAAACCATAGTGAATTTGCATGGTCCTCCAGGTGGTATTATTGGCACCATTCACCTGCATTATTTTAGTTTTATTTATGTGTTACTTGAGTTGTTCTGCAATGTGATTGAAGCGGAACTGCGATGTATTTGCATAGTGCTTCGGGTAGTGGTATTGTCACTGTTCGTCGATGTTAATTCAGTAATATTAAGGTGTCATTAGATTTGTTTTGATGGTTGATTGAAGTGGAACCATGGTGTATTTATGGGTCCTTTGGGAGGTGGAATTGACACCGTTCACTGATTTTATTTCAATACTATTAAGGTGTTATTGGAGTTGTTTTGTGGGGTGATTGAAGCGGAACCATGATGTATTTGTGTGGTCCTCCGAGCGGTCGTATTGAAACTATTCACCAATGTCATTTAGGTATCATTAAGGTGTTATTGGAGTTGTTTTGCTGGGTGACTGTAGCGAAACCATGGTGTATTTGCGAGTCCTCTAGGCTGTGGTATTGGCACTATTTACTGATGTTATTTCGGTAATATTAAGGTGTTATTTGAGTCGTTTTGCATGGTGATTGAAGTAGAACCTATTTGCAGGGTCCTCAAGCGGTGGTATTGGCACTGTTCACCGATGTTATTTTGATATTATTAAGGTGTTATTAGAGTTGTATTGTTGGGTGATTGAAGCAAAACCAATTATATTTGAGGGATCCTCCGGACGGTCATATTGAAACTGTTCACCGATGTTATTTCAATATATTAAGGTATTATTAGAGCTGATTTGCAAGGTGATTGAAGCATAATCACGGTGTATTTGCAGGGCCCTCCGGGCTGTGGTATTGACACTGCTCACTGATGTTATTTTGGTAATATTAAGGCATTATTGGAGATGTTTGGTAGGGTGATTGAAGTGGAACTGCGATAAATTTGCATGGTCCTTCAGACGGTGCTATTGGAACTATTCACTTGTTTTATTACAGTATTATCGCGGGTTGATTGAAGTGGAACTGCGATAAATTTGCATGGTCCTTCAGACGGTGCTATTGGAACTGTTCACTTGTTTTATTACAGTATTATCGCGGGTTGATTGAAGCAGAATCGCGATGTATCTGCGTGGTCCTCCAAGCGATGTCATTGTCATTGTTCACCTATATTATTTAAGTGTTGTCTTTAGAGTTTTTTTGCTAGGTGATTTAAGAGAAATTACAGTGAATTTGCATGGTCCTCCGGGTGTATTATTGACATGTTCACCTATATTATTTTTGTGTTATTTGAGTTGTTTTGCGTGGTGATTGAAGTGAAACTGTGGTGTATTTGTGTGGTCCTCCAACTGGTGTTACTGGAACTATTTACCAATGTTATTTTGATATTATGAAGGTGTTATTGAACTTATTTTGCTGGGTGATTGAAGCGGAACCGTTGTGCATTTGTGTAACATCGGAATCCCTTCTCATATACTGATAACATATTATTGAAGTTGTTGATTCAATTCAAATATCTTAATTTTGGCATTTTTTTAGCTTTATTGGGTTATTATTGTGGTGGCATCTAACATGTAGTGAAAGAAATTCAATCATATTAGACTTATCAATCTTTATCTAGTAATAGCTTCTGAATGAAGTCAGTATCGGTCGCCAAATTAGAAATTGTAGATCACCAAAATGGAATATCCCGATCCCCGATTTAATTTAATTTATATATATGTAAATTGGGAAAAAATAGTATTTTAAATTTTGAAAATATAAGAACATGCCGATCTCGTATCCTCAGTAATTTAAATAAACGAGCTTAATACTGCAAACAAAACATCTATCCTGAAGGGTAGACACACTACTTACTAGTAAGACTCGATTAAATAAACTAAAGAATATTTGACATCCGTTTAAGTCTGCAAAAAATTATTTTTTTTATGTTGACCGACAAATTCCCCTATTTTAATACAAAAAATTAAATAAGGTTTATATTAAGTTGGGTTCTTGAAAGTTTACATCGNTCTATCCTGAAGGGTAGACACACTACTTACTAGTAAGACTCGATTAAATAAACTAAAGAATTTATGACATCCATTTAAGTCTGTAAAAAATTATTTTTTTTATGTTGACCGACAAGTTCCCCTATTTTAATACAAAAAATTAAATAAAGTTTATATTAAGTTGGGTTCTTGAAAGTTTACATCTAAGATAACCGAAGTCACCTAAAATATTCATCTAAATTTTAATTATTTATAATATTAAATCACTAAATAAATACTACAATTTCTAAAATTTCTAAGTGAACTAAAGATGACTTAAAAACTATAGAGGTTGTTTATATTCTAATTTCAAACACCCCTATAAACTTTCATGGTCTTGTAGGTTGTTCGAATTTATTATGAATTTTAAATTGATTGAAAATAATATTAAAAATAAAATAAAAAAAATTAAAAGACAACTCTATTAAGAATAAAAAAAATTAAAGACAATTAAAAAATTAAATAAAAATGAAATAGAATAAAAATAAAAAAATATTAAAATTTGAAAGACATTAAAAGTTAAAGTGAACCCCCAAAGAACAAACCAATAAAACTTAAAAACTGAACAAATAATTCATCCAAAATCTATAAAAATCTCTTCGACGACACAACTCATGATTGCTAGCTGACAAAGTTCTTTCAAGCATATTGGGCTAATTACTTTTTCTTACAAAGTATATCAAGGACCACAATGACTCGAGACGATAGAACCATAGGATCATGACTGGGTTTGGTCATCATTTTTCCCCTTATTTCATAATTTACCTTTTAAATGTCATAAGACTTTAAGACTAGTATTAGGATTAAGTCGGGTGAGTTCATCATATTTTGATTGTGTCTTGATTTTTTTTCTTTGCTCATTCGACATTTGCTTAGGATGAGAGAATTAACAATATTCTCCTTATATACTAAACTTTTGTGGTATGTTAGTCCAGACTATTGTAGTATCCTTTACAAGTTTTTAGGCTATCATAGTGAGCTTAGGATGTGCTAATTTATTTTATAGGGCTACTGTCATGAAACTAGGCAGCCATAGTAATGCAAGTTTTTTTCTATAGAGCTAGGGTGTTGTCTCAATTGGTCAACTACTGGCATCAAAACTATTCAATGGTAGATGNAGTATCCTTTACAAGTTTTTAGGCTATCATAGTGAGCTTAGGATGTGCTAATTTATTTTATAGGGCTACTGTAATGAAACTAGGCAGCCATAGTAATGCAGGTTTTTTTTTTATAGAGCTAGGGTGTTGTCTCAATTGGTCAACTACTGGCATCAAAACTATTCAATGGTAGAAAAATATAAAGAAAAGGTTGAACCTTAATCAAACCATCAACGATGTTCTGATGGTATTTTTGGATCGACGAGTTTAATGTAGCCATAGGGTTGGTACCCTTTGTCATCATTAGGGTTTTTATTATCAATTTTTGATAGGTTTGACCAATTTTATTCGATATTTTGTCTGATTTTTTCCCTAGATTATCATTAGACTCATTAAGGACTAAATTTTTTAACCAAATTAATACCATTATAACATAAAATTTTCAAAATCAATAAAACTCATAACATAAACTGAAAATAAATAAATAAATCATTANAAAGGTTGAACCTTAATCAAACCATCAACGATGTTCTGATGGTATTTTTGGATCGACGAGTTTAATGTAGCCCTAGGGTTGGTACCCTCTGTCATCATTAGAGTTTTTATTATCAATTTTTGATAGGTTTGACCAATTTTATTTGATACTTTGTCTGATTTTTTCCCTAGATTATCATTAGACTCATTAAGGACTAAATTTTTTAACCAAACTAATACCATTATAACATAAACTTTTCAAAATCAATAAAACTCATAACATAAACTAAAAATAAATAAAAAAATCATTGCTTTGACACCTTAAAAACAACATGCATTTAAAATAACAAAATTGACATTAATTAAAATTGACTAGAAACATATCTGTGATTTAGGACTTACCATAAAAAGATTACTTTAAGCATAAACATATCATATTGCATCTATTCCTTGTCTACAGGCCCTCACTCATTGCATGGAATGGGTTAACCTATCAATTTATAATCACCACCTTATAAAGTAAGTTCTGTATTTACAAATTGACAAGTAGAAAAGAATGCATAAATTCCTTTATATTTTTGTACATTTTTTATGGATTGAATTACACTTTTAAGAAATGTATTTTATGTTTTTCTTGCAGGAATAATTTGTATTAGAAATGGAATAAAGTAAAAGAGACAAGAAGTAAAATGTTGGAGACTTGGAGCGAAGGAGCTCATAAGAGATAAAGCANATTGACAAGTAGAAAAGAATGCATAAATTCCTTTATATTTTTGTACATTTTTTATGGATTGAATTACACTTTAAAGAAATGTATTTTATGTTTTTCTTGCAGGAATAATTTGTATTAGAAGTGGAATAAAGTAAAAGAGACAAGAAGTAAAATGTTGGAGACTTAGAGCGAAGGAGCTCATAAGAGATAAAGCGCCCATATTGATCCTATCCAATAGAGAGACTGATGCCTAGCCGCCAACCCCTTATCGCCTAAGTGCCAGCAATNATATTGATCCTATCCAATAGAGAGACTGATGCCTAGCCGCCAACCCCTTGTCGCCTAAGTGCCAGCAACTGCGTGAGACAATTTTCAGTAGTTCATGTAGAAGATCTGAAGAGTTATTCAAATGGCTGGAGGGCTTAATGAGGAGATGTTTTAAAGCCTTTTGGAGGGAATGAATAGAGGGCTATAAGTTGGCTCTAAGAATAAGTAGAGAGAGTATTTGTGAGGGATTTGGAGAAAATTTGAGTTGTAATGTGAGGNTGGAGGGCTTAATGAGGAGATGTTTTAAAGCCTTTTGGAGGGAATGAATAGAGGGCTATAAGTTGGCTCTAATAATAAGTAGAGAGAGTATTTGTGAGGGATTTGGAGAAAATTTGAGTTGTAATGTGAGAAGAGTATTCAGAAGAGCAGCAAGGGAGCAAGAGAACTTTGGGGGAGTATTCTCAGAGCTTTGTAAGGGAGAGAAAGCTAAGTATTATGTACATTTATTATTGTATTTATGCAAACGCAATTATTTAGTATATTTTATTATTTCCAATGACACTTTATGATGTGTTCTTCATGCTTTATGAGTAGTTCTCGTTCATTCTAACCAATTAAATTGTTAAAACGTGTTGTGATCCATAATGACTCGGGAGAGCTATTGTAGAACAACTAGATTATTCACATTCTTTAGGGTATGGCGCTAGTAATTTGTAGGGAGATGCAAATGTTAGGGAAATAGTTATTGATGGATTCAAGTTGGGATTTAAGAAATTAAAGCCAATTTAACCAAACTTTTTTATGCACTCAAAATGGGATAAAGAAGAGAGTTGCTCCTATTTATCACTAGCTACATTCACAATTGACACATTACATTTTCTATACTCGACTTATATAATTATAAGAGAAGGTAACTCTATAGCTTGATAATCACCAATCCAATCATAATACGTAAGATTTTGGTAGGATAAAGCCTTTAAAACTAATTGCAATACCGTAGTATTAGTTTGTAGAGCTTTACCCCTAATCTAAATTCCTGGCTAAGAACTAAACCTAGTAAACTAGAACTTCTCTTAAGTAAAATTCTCTCATTACCTTTGGGATCGACATTTTAGACTTAAAAAATTGATATTACTGATACAAAATATACACTNCACAATTATTTAGTATATTTTATTATTTCCAATGACACTTTATGATGTGTTCTTCATGCTTTATGAGTAGTTATCTTTCATTCTAACCAAGTAAATTGTTAAAACGTGTTGTGATCCATAATGACTCGGGAGAGCTATTGTAGAATAACTAGATTATTCACATTCTTTAGGGTATGGTGCTAGTAATTTGTAGGGAGATGCAAATGTTAGGGAAATAATTATTGATGGATTCAAGTTGAGATTTAAGGAATTAAAGCCAATTTAACCAAACTTTTTTATGCACTCAAAATAGGATAAAGAAGAGAGTTGCTCCTATTTATCACTAGCTACATTCACAATTGACACATTACATTTTCTATACTCCACTTATATAATTATAAGAGAAGGTAACTCTATAGCTTGATAATCACCAATCCAATCATAATAAGTAAGATTTTGGTAGGATTGAGGCTTTAAAACTAATTGCAATACCGTAGTATTAGTTTGTAGAGCTTTACCCCTAATCTAAATTCCTGGCTAAGAACTAAACCTAGTAAACTAGAACTTCTCTTAAGTCTAATTCTCTCATTACCTTTGGGATTGACATTTTAGACTTAAAAAATTGATATTACTGATACAAAATATACACATGCGTGAGCCCCTAGAGTGTGAGTGCACTTGGAAGTGGTATCACATATCATTTGATCTTTGGATCAAATCTTCTAAAGATTTATTATTAATGACTTGCATACTTATACACAGTGCTATATTCACTTGAGATTAAGACTTAAAAAAATATTTGAGTGTGATGGGCTTTAAAATTTTAAATTTTATTTATAAAAATATGTTAGCATTAGTTTTATGACATTATGGATACAATTCATATTTGGGATGCTTGATTTAATAATCAAGTTGTATGATCAATTCCTCTTAATAAATAATAGTTTATTCTATTTTGCATTTATTGAGACCACAATGCAAGGTTTTACTATGGTTAGATGATTTAGATTGCAACCCTATCCAATTGGGGTTGTAAATCCATTGCATTTTTTTTTGTGCTTTTTTTTCTTTAGACTAGGATCCTCGAGGTTTTTCATCTTCCAATAAACCTCACTTTAGTCTTAAATTTTCAATGTTGTTTGTCTAGTTACAACATACACCCTCACATTTCAGTATCTTTCATGACCGNTCCTCTTAATAAATAATAGTTTATTCTATTTTGCATTTATTGAGACCACAATGCAAGGTTTTACTATGGTTAAATGATTTAGATTGCAACCCTATCCAATTGGGGTTGTAAATCCATTGCATTTTTTTATTTTTTGTGCTTTTTTTTCTTTAGACTAGGATCCTCGAGGTTTCTCATCTTCCAATAAACCTCACTTTAGTCTTAAATTTTCAATTTCGTTTGTCTAGTTACGACATACACCCTCACATTTCAGTATCTTTCATGACCGAAAAATTGTGTGATCTAAGTCCTAAGTTTCTACTAAAATCTCAATTGAAATATCAAATAAATCTCTTTCAAATAATTAAAGTCAAAAAATAAGATAGTTGAGAAGTCATCGAGTCTTCGAGTCTTCTTGGTATCTTCATAGTCTCCTACTTTTCTTCCTTTGAATTTTATAAATAAAATGTCTACATATGAGAATTTTCCTTTTGATAGTTCCAATAATCAATTATGGAAACTAAACTTCAAAAATTTTGGTAGATAAGACTGTAACCATAATCAAAAGTAATATTAAGTGAATCATATTGATTAAGATGTAACTAATTATAGAGTTTACTCTTACAGGATGTTGGAATCCCATATTTATCTAAATACTATCGAATCTTCAAACTGAACAGGGCAAATATTTGTTAGTTTTAAACGTAAACCTTGAAAATATTCAAAATTTTATTATTTAAATAATTGAACCCATCATAAAGTGGTATTTCAATCTTTTAATATGATATATTACTTTTGATGTCGTGTTTTATTATTTAAACCATTAAATCTTTGAATCAGTATGGTTTCATATCAACTCAATTGAAAAATAAATCCAACATAATGCAAGAAATACTTTTTTATAGAAAGAAAGCTATAATGCAAGATTCCCATAAAATTTTGATATTAATTTGAAGTAATTGTGATTATATTTTGTGGTTTTTGGGTGATAGGACATTGATTCCAACCTTAGTAACTTGTCACACCATTCATGAGATGTTATAATAATTTCATCTCTTCAACATTTTAAAACTTTTTTTCTCTTATTACATTCTCCTCAACACACCCCTTAATTTATATGGAGTTGCTCTCTTAGCCCCCCACTTTTTTTTTTTTGTTATGTATATTATTATCTTAGATAGAGACAATCTTCCTTTAGCTCTACACAACAAAATTTGTACTTAAATGTCACAAATAACTTCTTTACTCTATTCCTTGTCCTTAAAATTTTGAATAAATGCATGCACATTCTATATGTCCATTATTACACCTTTTTAAACTACATATAGAATTAGACACTTAGAATGACCAAAATCAATTATATTTTAAAGGAGCTTACATCCACCGAAGAAAAAAGATCTTTCCAAAATTCACTTTACCTTAAACCACTTTTAATCTATATAATATTTCCATCAATCAAAAATATTTATTCACATTTATGTTACACCTTTAAGTTCATTACTTCACTAGGTGTTGTACTCAATGCTCGATTCATTAGTATTCAATAGTAAGCGCCCACCATTTGATTGAGCTCTGACCACATCAACTGAATTGCTATTTTTTTTTATATTTCCTTGATTTTTTTGACCTAACTAAACCCATTTTCCTAGCCTTTTCTAGAAGCATTGGGTAACATCATCAATGTTTAACAAGCTAGGTTTGACCGATCAAATTTGAACTATAACAAATAGCATGATCGCTATATTATATAACACATCAAACATTGATATAATAATGACAGGAGGGCCAAGAATGTATTCTTTATGATTGTTTACTTATCTTCAAATTGTGTTGGTAAGTCATTAAAATCATCCTATGAGGCTCTCCAAAGGCAACATGATGGTCGTAGACATATGAAAATCAATTTCTCAAATGAGTATCATCAAATCAATCATTGTGTGTGGCATATTAATGTCGTGATTACATTGAGAAGGTAAGATGGCCAAAGATGATGAAAATCTTTAAAGAAGATAATTTTTTCCAGATCTTTTCTGATCCCAGAGAAAAAACCAGCAAACCGAAATGAAAATTAGTCATATTTCTTAACAAAAATTTGCAGTTATCAAATCTAATGAGCAGAAGGTTGATAATAAATTTAAGTTTATAAGGTCGAATGTTTGGAATAATTGCTGAAAAATTAATTAGGTCTTGAATAAGTCCAACAAAAATCTACAATCACTTCGCATTAATTTTATGTAAATTAACTCCATTCTGTGAAACCAGTATTTGGGCATAAATAAAGGAGTAAACATGAACATGAACTTTTTAAAATACATGTACAATTATATATTGGCGNTCGAATGTTTGGAATAATTGCTGAAAAATTAATTAGGTCTTGAATAAGTCCAACAAAAATCTACAATCACTTATGTAAATTAACTCCATTCTGTGAAACCAGTATTTGGGCATAAATAAAGGAGTAAACATGAACATGAACTTTTTAAAATAAATGCAATTATATATTGGCATCAACAGGATCGAAAAGCATCCGTTGCCGGTCGTATTAAGGCGAGTATTGGGGGCAATTGCGTCATTCTCTCTTCTGGCCACTTGTATGCAGTATGCCGACCAAAGCCAAGTGCAATCAGTTGTATGGTCGACAGCTTCATGCATAATGCATTAGTTGCTGTATAGGACCTATCACATGTATTTTTTTTACCTTTTTTATTTGTCCTCTATTTGACCAATTAGAGTAAAATGAAACATCGATTTGATCCTTCAGACCTAATTTTATTTTGTTTTTACATTAAAAAGTCTAAGAGGAAGATACAAATTGAAGAATATGATTATTTTAAAGTTATAATGTCATAAAAATAATTCTTATGTTCGAGGACTTGACATCTGAATGACGGTGTGAAACACACCAAATTACTATACAACATGTTACAGTCCACATTACCCTAATCTCTCATCTCTTGACATCCATGCCATCAACTCCTGATAAATTACACTTAGTGCAAAGCAATAATTCATTTTTCCATCACCATATATATATATATATATATATTGTTATGATATGACTCATATACCATATAGGGACAGATGCTGAAACGAAGCGGAGCTCACGAGCGGAGAGGAGCGGAAGAATGTGTCCAATCGGGAGAGTTTTATTATGTAGGTTGGCGGTGCAGGGGCAACACCCCGCGGTCTAGTACAGAGGTAATTTAAGTAATTACATATTGTACTATAGGGTTATATATATATATTATGTTTGTAACCCTAGGCGAGTCTCTGAGTCTCTGAGATTCTGAATTTTGTATTCTGTACTCTTTTCNTGTGTCCAATCGGGAGAGTTTTATTATGTAGGTTGGCGGTGCAGGGGCAACACCCCGCGGTCTAGTACAGAGATAATTTAAGTAATTACATATTATACTATAGGGTTATATATATGTTATGTTTGTAACCCTAGGTGAGTCTCTGAGTCTCTGAGACTCTAAATTTTGTATTCTGTACTCTTTTATGAATATTGAAAAGGAGGTCGCCGATATGCTCCCGAGGATGTAGACATCTTTGTCGAACCTCGTAAATCTTTGTGTGTTCTTCTGGATTTGTATCGATTCTTGTTTTTCTTCGCCCTAATTTCTTAACAAGTGGTATCAAAGCCAGACTCGATGGGAAGAAAATTTTCGGCGGTGCAGAAAGATAGAAGATTTGAAGAAAATTTGGCAGCTAGATATCAAGAATTCCAGGTGTTCGGCGAATTGCGGCTTGCGAGAAGATCGGGAGGCGCAGAAGATTGCTTGTCTCCTTTTNCCGAGGATGTAGACATCTTTGTCGAACCTCGTAAATCTTTGTGTGTTCTTCTGGATTTGTATCGATTCTTGTATTTCTTCGCCCTACTTTCTTAACAAGTGGTATCAAAGCCAAACTCGATGGGAAGAAAATTTTCGGCGGTGCAGAAAGAAAGAAGATTTGAAGAAAATTTGGCAGCTAGATATCAAGAATTCCAGATGTTCGGCGAATTGCGGCCTGCGAGAAGATCGGGAGGCGCAGAAGATTGCTTGTCTCCTTTCCGGTCTGCGAACAAGCGGATCGCGTGGGTTTGTGAACAGAAGGATAGCGGCAGAGAGCTTCGTGTTCGGAAGGCTTCGGTGCGGAAGGCATCGGTGCAGAAGGTTGCTGGAGAGTTGTCCGGCGCGGGAAGGAGCGGAGGATCGCTGCTACAGGGCCGAGTTGGCAGATGCATTGTTCCCGCAGGAGCCAAAAGGAAGAGTTCGCGTCGTGGGAGGGACGTTCGTGCTTCTATTTCGGCAACAGAAAAGAATCACGAATCAGGACTCTGCGAGTTCGAGCGGAAGGAGGAATTGGAGGCATGATCGAGGCGAAAGCGAAGGAATTTCTTTCGCGATTTCCATTCCTGTCTGTTTACTAGAGAAGGAGAATCAATTTCCATTGTTGTTTGTTTGTTGTGGAGGCAATTCTGAATTAAGAGAAATTGGAAGGAAATATTTCATTCCTTTGCGGGTTGAGCGGAGGAAAGGTTGCGAAGAAGAAAATTCGGAAGGATTTTCAAATTTTTCTTTGGCTGATGCTAAATTTCCTTTGCAAGAGGCGGAGCAGAAATATAAAGAATTTTTTATTTCCTTCGCTGGAGCGAGCGGAGAAGTAAATTTGGAAGATTCTTTAAATTTTGCGGTGCAGCAGAGCTATTCCAGGACGTCGAAAAGGAAAGTTCAGAGGAAATTTTGAAAGGAAAGCGAAGCGGAGTAATTGGAATATGATTTTCTTTTCTTTACTGGAGCCGCGAACNTATATATATATATATATATATATATATATATATATAATACGTGTTAGAAAATTCGAGGTTGTAGAGTAGCAGATTATCATCTTAGCATGGTATGAAGATTCAATACACATTCAGAAGAGAAAAACAACTAGTAATGACACTAGAAGTTTTTATGTGGAAAACCCGTAATCACAAAAACCACGAGGTCTGGCCCAGATGTCCACTATAAAAAGATGATTATAATTGTATTCATTTGTCTCACAGGTGGAAAAAGATTACTAGTCTTCCCAAGTTACAACTTCGATGTGGGGATGAATTTGTTGCTGGAAACGGGCGGCGACTGATAGCAATCGAAGGAGGGCGGCAGTGGTCATCTGCAGTTGACGGTGGCGACGGTGATCGACAGTGGTAGACTACGATTGGCGGTAGCGACGACGACCGACAATGGTCGCCGACGGCACAAGTGGTGCTGGACTTCAGCCTATTCTCAAAGCCTCGAGCTCTTCCTTAAGGCTCAAGCTCTACTCCGGGCTCTATTTATAGAGTTCCGAGTACAATTAATGCAGGAATATGAATCACTTTGATAGGATGACTCAGAGGCCTTCACTTGATCGAATGACGTTCGATGAAAATTTAAGTTTGTAACGGTGTTGGAATTGAACGATCATGGGCTTGTTGGATTTGTCTTGTCGATACGCTCGATTTGACAATAAATTTGTCGAAATCGGTATTTGTTTGACCCTTCAAATATGTCAGGAAAACTTTTAAAAATAGTTTAATGGCTTGATCATAACTTGATTTGACTCAGTTTGGTCACTTTTAATATTATTTGATCCAGCTTGTCGAGCCGATCAGTTTGACTGTAAGTTTGCTAAAATTAGAGCTCTGAATGACTCTTAATCGAGGTTTTGATGACTTGTTTTATCCCATTCTCAGTTGGATCTTTCCTTTTGCTGGGTGGTGTACATCAAGCACTTATATATGTTTTGTTTGGAGGCAAGAGAAGAGGTTTGTTAATTGGACTTACCTTGTCACAATTTTGCACTTCGATTGAAAGATTGTGCAGTTGCAAGATAATTGGACTTACGGATTGCATAGTTCCGTTTTGCACTTTCCCTACAAGTTCATTTTTGGAATACTACTTTTGTTTGACATATTTTTTTGGGTTACATGTAATTTTGGAAGTGATAGTTTGTTTTATGTCTTTTTTTGTATGGTGTTGTATGTGGACGGAGGAACCCTTAAGTTTCAATTTATCTTTTTGCTTTTTAGTAGGGATCCTCCTTCCCTCCTAAAATTGTACTATCTCTATTATCATTAACGCGTAAGGAGCCACGTGTTGCTCTTTCATAATATATATATATATATATATATATATATAT
>JXCR01124615.1:185432-206629 GCA_002079205.1 Phalaenopsis hybrid cultivar | reverse complement strand
CCACATCTCACCTACCGCTCACCTACCGGCCACCTACCGGCCACCTACCTCCCACCTACCTCTCACCTACTNCGTCATTCGTACCATCAATATTCTTGTACATCTTATTTTTATTTCCTTAATTTTGAACGCATTATGATTATGAATTTCATATTAATTAGAGTTATGATTTTATTTCTTATTGGTGTTTATTTTTCATTTCTTTGATTTTCTAAATAGGAGCTTCTTAGTTCTAAATTCGACCGAATACTTCTCATATATTATGCTTTAATGCATTGATTTATGTGACATTATCTAAAGAAATATTGAATGAATGAATTAATGGTGGATTAATGTTATATTTTGAATCCCCTAGTTAATCATGGCTTTATGAGTATTTAAATCTATTGAATGGAAACGATATTATTCATTTTAGTATTATAACTTAATATTCATAATGGTTTTATTAGTTAATATTTACAATGTTATTGTCCAGATAATCAGATGGTCATATCAGTGCAAAAAATCTACATTTNCCTCCTTCTCCACCTCCACGGCCTCACTCGCCGCATCCGAGGGCCGAAAATTCGAGTGCCAATACTGCTTCCGTGAGTTCACCAACTCCCAAGCTCTCGGCGGCCACCAGAACGCCCACAAGAAGGAGCGCGAACAGCAAAAGCGCGCCCAGCTTCATCATGCCGCCGCTTCATCTCTCTACACGCGCGCCAATCCAATCCCCTCTTCCTTCACAACCCCGCAGCCTCTCCTACAGGCCCACAAACCCGCCGCAGCATCCCCGCCGGCCACCGCCTATTTTTACTTCT
This sequence comes from Phalaenopsis hybrid cultivar, assembly GCA_002079205.1. Lineage (NCBI taxonomy): Eukaryota > Viridiplantae > Streptophyta > Magnoliopsida > Asparagales > Orchidaceae > Phalaenopsis > Phalaenopsis hybrid cultivar. The sequence goes on along the minus strand of JXCR01124615.1, from coordinate 205,826 downwards.
CTCGTCCGTCCTTCCAACTCACCCATAGCAGGGCCTTCCCGCCCGCTCCGAACACGCTGCCACGAATCCGGTCCGGACCGGTTTCGCTGGGCCGATTCCCTGCTCCGACCAACGCTGCCGGCCCTGACAGCTCGTATGGAGTAGACCTTCATCTCAGCCTGGCGCCTGCCAGTTCCAGAATCGCATGATCCGTCATTCGTACCATCAATATTCTTGTACATCTTATTTTTATTTCCTTAATTTTGAACGCATTATGATTATGAATTTCATATTAATTAGAGTTATGATTTTATTTCTTATTNTATATATATATATATATATATATATGATACCATTAATTCACAACTCTTCATTTATAAATTAATTTAAATCATTTAATCCCTACGAAAATAAACAAAGTGCCTTTTTTTTTGCTGTGCGTGTGTTACTTAATTTCTAGGACATGTTTTTTTGCCGTCGGCTCTTCTAAAATTTTAAAGGAGAAAAACTAGAGAAAGTTTAACACACACATAAAAAGCTTTTTTATAATTACAATTANCAACTCTTCATTTATAAATTAATTTAAATCATTTAATCCCTACGAAAATAAACAAAGTGCCTTTTTTTTGTTGTGCGTGTGTTACTTAATTTTTAGGACATGTTTTGCCCTCGGCTCTTCTAAAATTTTAAAGGAGAAAAACTAGAAAAAGTTTAACACACACATAAAAAGCTTTTTTATAATTAAAATTTTCATTTTTATATTAAATCTATTAGCTCGTGTTCGTATAAATCCAAACAATATTAAAACTTTAAACGTAAAATGGTTTAAAATTAATAAATTTCTTAAATATTAAATAATATATTATTATTTAGCTTATACATTTATATAATTTTTTTTTAGAAAATTCATATATTTTTTCAGTATGTGTATACTAAATTACCTTTTAATTTAGTTACATAAATTATCTTGATGATAATCTAACGAATAAAAATTATATATTATTTTGATTGTTGTGCCATTAATCAAGTGCTTATATATTTTTTAAGCAAAGCGTGTAGTAGCAATGATTTTTTTTTTATATATAAAAAAGGTAATGTATCCCTATATATTTTTATGTTAAAGAAGAGCTAAATGTCTATTTCAGGGAGAGACATGGAAAGAGACGACTCCACTGGCACAATAAATAATGAACAACACCAAGAAATTTTATTTCCAAGAAATAATAGTCGAGTGAATGAGTATGGACGTGGTCCTACGACCTCAATGACGGAACAAATGCTCGATTCATAGTAGCAATGAAATTATCAACGAACAACTTTTCTAACGAATGAAAAATTTAGTTGAATTGATTTCAAAAATATTAATTAAAATATTGAACAACTATGTATTTTCATTTATAATTTGTTTTTCTTGTTGGAAAAAAAGGGGAGAACTTTTCTTAGGCCAACATGAGAAGTATCCTATATAACATAAAAATAAGAATCAGTTATAAAAGCCATATAATTCTTAAGATTTTACGTATCATACACCTATATTATGACNTAAAATATTGAACAACTATGTATTTTCATTTATAATTTGTTTTTCTTGTTGGAAAAAAAGGGGAGAACTTTTTTTAGGCCAACATGAGAAGTATCCTATATAACATAAAAATAAGAATGAGTTATAAAAGCCATATAATTCTTAAGATTTTACGTATCATACACCTATATTATGAAATTTATTTATCTATGTTGGATCCTGATTTATCTGTGAATCACACCTCAAGTCTTAGAATGTCAAATGAGAGAGAGAGAGAGATAGAGAGAGGGAAAGAGAGAGAAAGGTGCATAGTAATTAGTAGTATTAAATTGTATTAATTTGTCATTTCTTGAATATGTGGAGCTACATGTTTGTCGCTGCTTTAATTGGGGTGTTTCAAGATTTTATACGTATATTATGTATGGGAACCTGTGGCTCAGCTACCTCCTGTCTAGGTTTCTGCCTCGGTCAATTAAGCTTGATAGAATTTGGTTCGGTAAGGCTTGCTCAGTAGGCTATGCTGAGTTGGCATAGCTGATCGATTGATCTTATCTAAATTTAGGTTTGTAGGTCTTCTTTGTTTGGCCAGATGTTGCCATCGACTGAGCTAGCTTGACTATCAACCCTATATCCTTGGATGAGGAGCTTATCTCAACAGAACCAGACTAGGCTATCGAGTAAATGATGAATCACCATAACCTAATAGATAACTCATTCCTTGACAAGAGGGTCCTTAAGAATGTTTATGGGCTATGTTATTGCCAATTCTTGGCCCTTGATGAGGATTCTCAGGATTGTCCATGAGACTGTTGATGATACTGAACTCTTTTCAGTAGGGTTGCAACTATAAGCAGGTGATGTTTTTTCTTGACTTGATTAGCCTTTGTCCTTATGTCANGGATTCTCAGGATTGTCCATGAGACTGTTGATGATACTGAACTCTTTTCAGTAGGGTTGCAACTATAAGCAGATGATGTTTTTTCTTGACTTGATTAGCCTTTGTCCTTATGTTTGCTGGTCTACATCCAATCAACCACTAACCTTGGTTTCACGGGTTGCATTTGGTTAAGAAAGTGGGTCCTTTGGACTTTTGTTATTGGGCCCTCCTTCAGTTTACTTCCTTTTTTTTGTGTCGTTGGATTTCATTGAGATTTGTGCTAATGTGTTCCTAATATATATATTTTAGTTTTCCAATTTTTATCTTGAAATTGATGCTTACATAAGAATAAAAGGATTAAGTTTTAAAATATATATCATTTATTTCATAAGCAGAGCTTTAATAATTGAACTCCCTTGTGTTCTCATGATGGGGCTCTTTTGAAATGTTGGATTTGCTCCGCATTATTTGTTNGAATAAAAGGATTAAGTTTTAAAATATATATCATTTATTTCATAAGCAGAGCTTTAATAATTGAACTCCCTTATGTTCTCATGATGGGGCTCTTTTGAAATGTTGGATTTGCTCCGCATTATTTGTCTGAGCTGATAGGCTTCCAATCTCTATTACGAAGAAATTGTCAAACAGTTATGTTGAGCTCCATGACAGAAAGGCACTTCATATGGTATTTGGGATGTCAAAGGGGCGACCACGTCCAGAGGGCAAGAGGAAGAGACTTTTGTCATCAAAGGGAAGAAAATAAACGTGTAGGTGGACCAAGTATGGTAGTCTGATTTGCTCTACGCTTCTCAATTGAGGCAAGATCAGATGGATATTAGAGGTAGAGCAGCTGCTCTGGTGTTGTCCTGTCGACTCAACATCCGNAGACTTTTGTCATCAAAGGGAAGAAAATAAACGTGTAGGTGGACCAAGTATGGTAGTCTGATTTGCTCTACGTCTCTCAATTGAGGCAAGATCAGATGGATATTAGAGGTAGAGCAGTTGCTCTGGTGTTGTCCCGTCGACTCAACATCCTTCTTTGGATCAAGGCTTCTTGGTTGAAAAGACAAAGAAAGAAGCTGTTAGTGCTCATCAACCGCTTCAGATTCAAGAAGTTGCTAGCACCCGATTGCCATCTAGTGGGAGTGGTGCGTTGATTTTATGTTTGGAGCTTGATCATATCCTTCATATGAAGAGATTCAGTCTTGCTACTTAGGTTATAATTTTCCCTTTTTTATAATTTGTATATATTATGAAAAAAATAGGGAGAAATTTTTTTTAGATCAGAATGAGATGTATCTTGCATAACATAAAAATAAGAATGAGTGATAAAATCTATATATTTCTTATGATTTTATGTTTCTTACACCTAAATTATGAAATTTTTTTATCTATGTTGGATCCTGATTTGTCCGTGACTTACACCTCAAGTGTTAGAACATAAAACAATAGAGACAGAAGAGAGCGAGAGAGAGAGAGAAAGGTGCATAGTAATGAGCAGTAATAAATCTTATTACTTTGACATTTCTCATAAAATGGTCTCCCTATTTATAGAAAATGGGATAGATATATGAGAGGCTACATGTTTGTCTTTGCTTTAATCAAGGTGTTACAAGATTTTATATGTATATTATGTATATCAACCTGTGACTCAGCTACCTTCTGTCTACATTTCTGCCTCGATCAATCGAGCTTGTTAAGATTCATTTGGTAAGGCTTGCTCATCCTACTATGCTGACTTGACATAGCAGGTCAGTTGATCTTATTAAACTTTAGGTCTATCGGTATTCTTTCATTGGCATGACGTTGCCAGCCTAACCATCAAACTTATGTCCTTAGATTAAGAGCTTCTTTCAGCAGACTGAGACTAGACTATTGAGTAGAGGATGAATCACCATAATCTGATAGATAACTCAATTCTTGAAAAGGGGGTTCTTCAGGATGTTTATGGGCTATGTTATTGCCAATACTTGGCCCTTGATTAGGAATATTTGGGTGGTCCATGTGACTGTTAGTGACATTGAACTCTTTCCTTGAGTAGGGTTGCGACGATAAGCAAGTTGATGCTTTTTCTTGGCTCGATTTGCCTTAGTCCTTATTTGAGGTGATTTGCATCTAGTCAACTACTAGCCTTGGCTTAGTGGGTTGCATTTTGGTTAAGTAAATGGGTTCTTTGGTGTTCTGTTAGTGGCCCCTCATTCATTATACTTCTTTTCTTTTGTGTCGTTGGATCTCTTTGAGATTTGGGCTAACACATTTCTAATGTATATATATTTTAGTTTCCTAGTTTTTATCTTGAATGTGATTGTTGACCTTACTTTTGTTTGAGGTCTAGCTTTTCCTACTTAGTAGCCTAGGGTCTAGCCATAAGACTTCCCTGTTGACTATTCCTAAAGGACTAGAAAATGAACCCTCACAATTAGAAATTCTACACTCTTTTCTGCTCAACTTGAAGTTTCACATATTGGTTATAACCTCTAGCACTTAGTAGATGGGGTCAATATGGTGAAGCTCAAGGAGAATTTCCATAGGATGGTAAAGCATTAGAATTAAGCCTTGGTGGTTTGGTCTTGGTTAAGCTAGCTTGCACATACTACACTTTCTCACGCACCCCGAACTCTAAGACCCTTTAATTTGGTCTCCTAACTCCTTTTGGAGAGCTCATACGGATGAATCCAAACCCGTAACCTTGGCTAAGAATGTTAAGACCAGCATATTGAGCATCCAAAATGAGCCCTCATATGGCTCCTATTGATTTTACATGGCTTCATGACTTACTTGCCCATCCTAGCCCAAAATCACCAAATTACCAAATTACCCCTACAACCCCAACTTTTGCCAAAATTCCCAAAATTGTCCAAAAGACCCAAATTTGTCCAAAAGTCATCTCAAATCATTCTCCACTACCTAAGTTGACCAAAATTCACCAAAATTTTAAAATCCCCAAAATACCCCCATATTTGCTAAAATTACCAAAATGCCCCTCATGACCCAAAATTTTTTAAAATTCCAAAATTTCGTAGAAATTCCAAAATCATTCCAAATATTCCTGATTTCAACTTTGAACCATCACATTGACCCATTTTGACCAATTTAACCCATTTTGACCAAAAGCCCCAAATTGCCCTTAAAGGCCCAATTTCCACAAATTAGTCTCAATCTTGGCCCAATTGACCCCAATCTTTCCCAATTTTAATTAAAAACCAAAATTAAACATCCATAATACCAATTGAAACCAAATATCAACCCAAATAAAAAATCCCCAATTTTGACCCTATGTCCAAACCCCCAAATTGGCTCTTCAATTCAATTTAAAATCACTCGAAACAATTTCCAAATTCTTCATGGCATATCCTTACACCAAATTAAACATTGGGTTGGCCCAAACTTTAATCCAATTCAACCCAAACTCAAGCCCACCATACCATTTACAAAATCCCATCAAAACTAAGCCCAACTTTTAATTCCTTGAAATCAAAAGCCCACATGATAAAATCATTTCATCATCCAATTAAATCAAACCAAACACCATGATATTTGTATCTTTAGCCCCTTCCACATTTGGAATCATGACAACACCATTTAAAAATTATCCAAAATTCAAAAAATCCTTTTCATGCAAAATCAGCAAGCCAAAGGGAAGCCATGAACCCATTCCCAAGCCATAGGTGAGCCATGTAAGCTTTGCCACCTCACCAAGCTATTAATGATAAGATGAAAAACCACTTTCAAGACTATTTAAAAATGTTTTAACCCTTTTAATGACACACTTAAACCATTAGATGGAGACCTCTCCACATCATTTCAGCTGGCTCACTTGACCTTGATAAGCCATGGGGAGTCACCCAAGTTATTTCCATAAGGCTAAACCCAAGCTTAACCCAACCCAGCCCAAAGCACCTTCCATTTAAACTAATAACCTTTACACATGTCAACCTCAAATTGACTGCATCATGACCTAATCCTGACCTCCCTGAGCAAGATGGTGACCCCTCTCTGACCGGCCGGCCACCCTGGCTACCGAAAAACTCAAATCAAAGAACCCCNACCTCAAATTGACTGCATCATGACCTAATCCTGACCTCCCTGAGCAAGATGGTGACCCCTCTCTGACCGGCCAGCCACCCTGGCTACCGAAAAACTCAAATCAAAGAACCCTAACTAAGCAAAAACCCAAAATTAAACCCAACCAAACTGGCTCATTCCAATTGAATTGTTGTTTTTGTCTTTCTTCCACCTAAGCAACTCATGGAACACACTGGCCAGCCATGGTGGCCTCTCCTTCCCTCTTTATTTAAACTCACCCTCCACAGCCAATGAGGGAGAACTTGAAACTCCTTTGGGAGACTCTGCCAAATTGTTCCTATAGCTTCTTCAAGACCCATTGAGTTATCCAACCATCCTCAAGCCCTCAAACCCAATGCCCGAGCTCAATTTTGGAGCTCAAAATCANAGGGAGAACTTGAAACTCCTTTGGGAGACTCTGCCAAATTGTTCCTATAGCTTCTTCAAGACCCATTGAGTTCTCCAACCATCCTCAAGCCCTCAAACCCAATGCCCGAGCTCAATTTTGGAGCTCAAAATCGAGCTAAAAAAAGGACATCCCTCTAGAATCCACCAAAGTCAGATTAATTGTACCCACACTATCCCTTGAGTGAGAGAAGAAGATACCCCATAAAAGCCCCATCACCAGACCACCATAAGGTAGACTTTGATCAACACCCCAAATCAACCTTGGTCAAAACCATACCTATGCATCTCACCACATCCCAAGGCTTCATCTAGGAGTTTTCTGGGCTCAACTCAAGCTTTTGGAAGCACCCAATTGAGGCCACACCTCTTGGGTAAAGGTATTGAACTCTCCCCTTTAACCGAGCTTATTTTAATTCTCCATATTTATAGAATTGATTTAAGGCTTGATTAACCATATTGATATGCAGTTAAATGGTTTTGTAGTGCTTTATTATATCTGTAAAATTTGACATTTGAAAGAACATAATATAACTTAGTCAAGAATAAACAGAGGATGGGTGACAACTTATAGAGTCAACGAGAGATTTTTGATTTCAACATCTTTCCACCTAAAGATAGAAAAACATGGTCTTTTTAGTGAAGTAGCCTTCGAACACCTTCATGTGATGGGTGATTTAATGAAAGTGCCATTCCATTTAAAATTCAAAGTCGTTAACATAAAAAGTATTATAACCTAAAAACTATCAGTTTTCAAACTTGATTTTGATGTTGATTTATTTTCAATGATAAGTATGAAAGAGTTCATTTATTTTTATTTTTAATTAAAAATAGATTTTCCCATTTTTTTTTGCCAAAAATATGAATGATGAGAATTAGTTATCTCAAGGAGTTTAAGAATAGTGTCATGCTATATGGTNATTTAAAATTCAAAGTCGTTAACATAAAAAGTATTATAACCTAAAAACTATCAGTTTTCAAACTTGATTTTGGTGTTGATTTATTTTCAATGATAAGTATGAAGGAGTTCATTTATTTTTATTTTTAATTAAAAATAGATTTTCCCATTTTTTTTTGCCAAAAGTATGAATGATGAGAATTAGTTATCTCAAGGAGTTTAAGAATAGTGTCATGCTATATGGCTCTTTTTAAGGAAAGAGAAAGTTATTACATTATAGTTTATTTAAGAGGAAACATATATGATACAAGAATATAAATATAAAAGATCTACATTTATAATTGCTTTATTTTCTAAGTCATATCCACTTTGAAAGCAAAATAAAAAAAGTTATCTACTATATCTTATTTTTTCCATAAGAGAAATATTATGTGGCATGCAAAATGTTATTTTGAGAGCACTGAAACAAGAAATGAGAGATGTAAGATATATAATATATCTGAGAAAAATGTAAAAATAAATAGGAATTATATTAATTTGTTATGATGATAAATTTCTCAATGAACTTTAAAAAAATAACAAATTAGGTTACTAAATTGGTCATCATTTGATAGCTTGGAGTCAAGTAAGAAGAACAATTCATAGAATAAGACTAAAATAAATACAAAAAAGAAAATTTCGGAAGTGAGTGAGTAAGTTTAAGGTTTATAACCCATAAAATAATCCCAATGACATGGTATTTATAATAAAGTGGAACGTGATGACACATAGATCTTATGATGATGATTATTATTCATGATGAGTAAGATATCATGAGAAATTATATAAGGAATGTGTTCGAGTAGGTGTATGTAAAATGTTGGATTTTGACATTTGTGCAAGTTATATAATGTAACAACAAGATAGAGTAGGTAGGTAAGTATTGGTGAGGACACTAAGAGAAAGAATAAAAATGTTAGATGAAAAAATTGATGAAAGTTTTTTTTTTGATAACTTTGGTCTTTTCGGAGTGACATTTATCTTGATGAGGCCACGTGAACCATGCATAAAAAAAAATCATGATATGGTTTTTGGAGTTATTCTATGATGGTATTGCTCTTTTTTTAACTGCATGTTGTGTAAGTGGCATGTTCTACTTAAGTGATCAAGTAGGTAAGTTAATAATAACTCATCACCATGAACAACATGCTAAGCAAATATTTGGGATTACTGTGATCATGTAAAGTATTTTATAAGAGAAAAGACAAAAAGAAATCCTAAGATGGCCTCCTAAGATTAATCTCAAACTAACTCTGTTGAGAATGACGTTTAAGAGAGCTTTCACAATGTAGTTTAGAGAGAGAAAGAGAGAAACTAGCATTCTTGTGCCATCTTAGGCTTAATAAATCCAATCAATCATTATTATGTTGACATTTGTAGATGGAAATTTGTGGATAGTGAAAATTCTATATAATTTTTAAAAATCACTTAGATTTATAAGAGTTCTCAAGCGCCAATAACAACATTACACCGCCACCTGAATGTAGCAAGTGTGGGGAATGGAGAGGATATGAATAAGAGAAAGATGAGATGAAAGACAATATGCTTGAAATCAGAGAACAATACTATATCAATTCATTCTATACTTATTGTTATGGTACCACTAAGCAACATTTCTTTTGCTTTTGCTAATTGATTCATCATATTTCAGTATAAACTTTATAAAAATTGTCCATAATCATCTTGATAGATTACTAGGCATATATAATCTATAATAAGTCATCTTGATTTAAGAAATTATGATCTTATCTTAATTGATAATATTTAATCTAAACCACCCTAAAATCAGTTAAGAATTCTTCAAGGACTAAAATTTTGCATGTTGTTGTAAACCTTATAAATTTACTCTATAAACTTATAGCAAGATATTTCACCAAAATCAATATGCAAATCCATGTTAAAAATATATGATTAAAAAAGTTCGAGGGAATGATAGTTGCTTATAAATATAAGATATGCATNAAATATTTGGGATTACTGTGATCATGTAAAGTATTTTATAAGAGAAAAGACAAAAAGAAATCCTAAGATGGCTTCCTAAGATTAATCTCAAACTAACTCTGTTGAGAATCACGTTTAAGAGAGCTTTCACAATGTAGTTTAGAGAGAGAAAGAGAGAAACTAGTGTTATTGTGCCATCTTAGGCTTAATAAATCTAATCAATGAATATTATGTTGACATTTGTGGATAGTGAAAATTCTTTATAATTTTTAACAATGACTTAGATTTACAAGAGTTCTCAAGCGCCAATAACAACATGACACCGCCACCTGAATGTAGCAAGTGTGGGGAATGGAGAGGATATGAATAAGAGAAAGATGAGATGAAAGACAATGTGTGTGAAATCAAAGAACAGTACTATATCAATTCATCCTACACTTTTTGTTATGGTACAACTAAGCAACATTTCTTTTCCTTTTGCTAATTGATTCATCTTCTTTTAATATAAACTTTATAAAAATTGTCCATAATCATCTTGATAGATATATAACCTATAATAAGTCTTCTTGATTTAAGAAATTATGATCTTATCTTAATTGATAATATTTAATCTAAACCACCCTAAAACCAGTCAAGAACTCTTCAAGGAATAAAATTTTGCATGTTGTTGTAAACCTTTTAAATTTACTCTATTAATTAATAGCAAGATATTTCACCAAAATCGAAATGCAAATCCATGTTAAAAATATATGATTAAAAAAGTTAAAGGGAATGATAGTTGCTTATAAATATAAGATATGCTGATAATTATAAGTACAAAAAAAAAATGTTCAGACTTTGAAATGTCCTTCAAAGTTAATTTTTTAATCAAAAGTAAATTTTTTTTTATTTTATATTTTAATTGATAGTTTCTTAATTTATAATCATTTCTTCTATACTTTTGATACATATATTTATCAAGAAATTTTATGTTGTAAAATTTACAACAACAAAAAAAAATATAGATATTTAAAATATATACAATAAAGAGGAAACTCTAAATTCTCATTTCTTGACCGGTCGACCAAGATCAACTAACCTGCATTCGGATCCAATCCATGAGTCAATTCACTACAAACTCACTCAAGAGTCTAGNAATATATACAATAAAGAGGAAACTCTAAATTCTCATTTCTTGACCGGTCGACCAAGATCAACTAACCTGCATCCGGATCCAATCCATGAGTCAATTCACTGCAAACTCACTCAAGAGTCTAATCATTGCCTAGCTTAGCAAGAGCTAGGGAGGTTTCCCTATAGCTTATTTGCTTGTCTCTGATCTACAGTAACTAATAACTTAGTAGAGCAACCTAGGCATTTACCGATGACATGATCATGAGTTTACCTACTAATAAACTTAGATCCTATTTATGACTATCTAACAAAGGGCAAGCTAAATGAGCTTCTAGCAAATTAGCCAAAATGAAAGACCATGAACCTCGCACAGACCGATTCAAACCCTATCAACAACTACTTTGAACTCAAAGAGTTTAGCACTCTGTTGATTCTTTGATTTATTACATTGATCAATTACCGAGAGTGTTATAGGATCATTTAAGCCCCAAGAGATGTTATAACTCCACGTGCGCCATAAGATACATCTAATTATTAAACTATTCTACAATATCCACTTTCTCTTTCACTCTACCTCAATCTCAAGTGCTTTGGTATTGTTTAAGTGTCAACCGAACAACTTTGAATCCAACACAGATACTGTGCTAAATAATTATATGAACACAATAAAACCGTTATTGAACCGAGATATAATTATTTAAAAATGTTGTATTACTCCAATTTATTTCGAAGGCTTTTACATAACATTTTTTCTCCTACTGCTTACATTAAATGATGAACCCAACCATTCAACAGGCTAGGTGGCAATTCTATTTAAAAAAGATACTGATGTACCTGCAATTAAGATAACCTTCAAAACATTTGTTTAATTTTCTAACTCTCTATATCTTACCTATTATCAGAGTATCAAATATAATTTTCTTTTTGAGGCGATCAGACGAGAGCTATATATCTACTCTCCAAAATAATAGTCTAGGAACAAAAGTCACATCAGCAAACGTCTGCAAAATCTTCATGGCTCTACGTAGATAGTATGAACTACGAAAACCTACGTGGGGTACATCCAACGTCACTTTCCTAAAGCCCGAATAAAATTAAGGTTAAAAGACAAAAAAGTTAATAGAATACTACTTTAGCCGCTAAACCAAAATAGACACATACTACTTCTTTATATATTGTTCTCTTAGATTAATAGGAGTAGAGGCTTTCCCTTCATATTTTTTTAACCTAGTTGGATCATTAAGTCAATATTGTTAGATCATCCTAAGATTCGTATCTCTTAGTTTGAAGTTTTTCCGAACTAAAGCTCCATTATGCCTATAAAATAGTAATTCTTCTGCTTTCTCTTTCTTGCGTCAAGCTTGCTTGTTCGGCTAAAAATGAGATTAGATGAAGTTTGATATCTTTCTTCGGATAGAGACAACTCTATCAGTAGGAACAAAATATTCTTAGGCACAACTTGCCACGCTAAGATATTTATTAAATATGGTTGTAACATATATGCCATTAACCTACCACTATAAAAAAATTAAGCTATTAATTACATTTGATGTGCATTTGCTGTTGCTACGCTCTAAATATATACCACTATAAGAAATAAAATTATGATAAGTTAATTTGAATCTATTTTTATGCTCAAGATGTCATGNAACGGACACGCAGATGTCCGACCAACTAATCTGAGTACGCGGAACATATATATATATATATATATATATATAGACACACACACACACATATATATATATATATCTGTGTGTGTGTGTATCATGTTATATAAAAATAGATGAAAAGCTTAAATAATTTCCCCATTGTTAAAAATAGCATAATAAATTTGAAGGAAACCATCCAGGTATTGGTAATTTTAATCTTTGNTATATATATATGTGTGTGTGTGTGTGTGTGTGTGTGTGTGTGTGTGTGTGTGTGTGTGTGTGTGTATTATGTTATATAAAAATAGATGAAAAGCTTAAATAATTTCCCCATTGTTAAAAATAGCTTAATAAATTTGAAGGAAACCATCCAGGTATTGGTAATTTTAATCTTTCAACTAAGCTGGTGATACTATTGAACTAAAACTTTTTGTTATAATTTCATTTATTTCCTAGAAATATATTCTTAAAAATTTTTTCTATTACTTCTATGATAATTGGTCATCTTAGTCAAAATTTTCTAATTTAATGTTACTAATCTTTAGTGGAACTAACAATTTTCAATAATCATTTGTAATAAAATTAAAGAATTAATATTGTGACATAGAAGTTTCTTATTTTTATTGTCTTTAAAAAATACAACTAAATTTAATATTCATATATGTTCNAAAATTTTTTTCTATTACTTCTATGATAATTGGTCATCTTAGTCAAAATTTTCTAATTTAATGTTACTAATCCTTAGTGGAACTAACAATTTTCAATAATCATTTGTAATAAATTTAAAGAAATAACATTGTGACATAGAAGTTTCTTATTTTTATTGTCTTTAAAAAATACAACTAAATTTAATATTCATATATGTTCTTTGCAAATAATTTATGACAGCAACTGGTATTTCTAATAATGCATGCATGTGAATCTCAAAGCAAAACAAATGGCTTCAGATTAAGTACAAAACTCTATTAAAATCACATCAGTTCACCAAAGTGCGCTAGAATTTTATAGTTTTAAAATTTTGCAATATTTTATGTGGAGTAGAGTTTGCTTGCAAAGTTTCGTGACACATGGATGCCCACTGAAAGTGATGCCCACATATAATATATTTGTTTGCATGTGAAGTTTTGGTTGGAATGTCTGTCAAAGGGAAGAACTGCTCTAGATTGGGAACTCTGCTCAATCTCATTCTAACTGATATCATCTCTTCAACTAACCATTTAATTTCATATTATTTCCTACAAATCCTATTCAAGGAGAACAAAGGCTTCCATTATTAAGGGAGCATTTTTACTTACAACTTTGCAAAAACCTCCCAAAATGCTATTAAATTGTGTGAAGGAAAAGAACAAAAAAATACAAATTAGATGGAGGGTATATTTAATGCAAGGTTCTAGAGGCTTAATTTAGCTGGTTAAACGATTCATTTTATTAATAATATTAATCACTTTCCATTACTTGCTCCAATTAAATTTAAGGGAATAAATTACGTCAGGGGCTCTAATCGAGGGTGTATGACAATTCAAGGGTATCGACAACTTTAAGAAAAAAAAATAGAAATAAGTTGAAGAAAAAGAAAAGATGATTGAAAAAGGTTTTAGTTACTTGTATTGCATTTCAATCGCTAGTGTTACCTTTTTTTCCCTTACCTTTATTGCAAAAAGAACTTCCTGCTTTACCGAAACATGACAAATGGCAAAGCACATAACATCTTACACACCCAAATGGACTACTACAAGCCACATGTCTCATTGATAGCAAACTGAAGAATTAATTGTAAAAACATTTTATTGGAGCGTTGGAGAAATTTAATTTTAGAGCTTAGCCGGGAGCATAATGGTTTCCTTGATATGTCATTGTCATCTTGCTTAATTTCCACTTTCTTTCCGTAGAACAAACTTGTTCGTGAAGGGTTGCGTTTGGATATGTCTTTTTTAGCTCTTCTGTCGGGATCCTGCTGGTATCCTTTGGTGGCTTTCTTGTCCAGTTTATAAAAGGCTACCATTTTCATTGGCTTCTTTTGATGACTTTGAATGAGTTTATGTTATTCATGGGATGCACAAGACGAAATAAGTAAAATAGCAAGCTAGTTTTGATCCCCACCGGAAGATCATGATCGAGTGCTCAACTTCGGATTAAGAGTTAAGATGAAATCATCACTAATAAAAAGCCTTANACAAGACGAAATAAGTAAAATAGCAAGCTAGTTTTGATCCCCACCGGAAGATCATGATCGAGTGCTCAACTTTGGATTAAGAGTTAAGATGAAATCATCACTAATAAAAAGCCTTGAAAAAGAATTAAGAAAATTGTAATGACAATAGAAACATAGAATTCCAAATTTCTAATAGTATTTTTGTATTTTCAAATTTAAATTTATTGTATTGAAATGTAGCATTTGAAATTATTTTCCTTTTGTTTTGGTTAACTTTAGGATTTATTAGAAAGCAATAAAACTAGCCACACCATATGGGGAGTATCTTTGAGTGTTCCATTCCACTACATTATTTTATTCTCTAGGTTTGGTTTTTTTTCCACGTTTGTTATTTATTTTTAAACTCTAAATCATAGAATTTAATGTAAATGCTTAAATGTTCTCATAACTGAACAAAGAAAAAAATATATTTTTTTTGACATTTTTGAAACNTTTCCACGTTTGTTATTTATTTTTAAACTCTAAATCATAGAATTTAATGTAAATGCTTAAATGTTCTCATAATTGAACAAAGAAAAAAATATATTTTTTTTTGACATTTTTGAAATAAAAAAATTTAAGAGTAAAATCTCTAGGATTAAGTGTTTGGTTGCGAGCTCTCACTTTTGGGTTAGTTTTGGTGAATTATTTAAGCCTCATTTTTGTTCTTATTCTTTTCTTTCCAAAAATTTAATATCAAATCATCATTCTAGCACCATATCAATGAATTTCATCCAAATCTACAACCATAATAAATTCTTTAAAAAATTCATCTTAATTTGTTAGCCACGCCTAGATTGACCTAATTTTAGTCCTCCCGCTATCATCAACCTTAAAAAATTTTTGACACTTTATTCTTTAGACTTAATATCAATATATTACCCTAATATCTTGTAGTCATTTTAATCCCTCCATGCAATCTTAAGACACTTCATTAACACAATATTGTAAGGTAACTTTAATATATTAAAATTGGTATTTTTAACCTAGTCTTAAAATTTCATATTTTTTAGTCTCTAAATAATTTGAAAACTAACCAAACACTTGATGTCACATTNTAAAATTTCATATTTTTTAGTCTCTAAATAATTTGAAAACTAACCAAACACTTGATGTCACATTAGAATACAATACTCTAATAATATAAAGTTTTTTTAATGCTATAGAGCATTCACCATAAGAAACCCACCCTAGATTGAACATTCTATAGTGAGCTACATGGATAACCATGTCTTTGTCCCTTAATTGACACCTTTTTTTTCAACCTAAAATAAATATATTTTAACTACTTAAGGCNATGGATAACCATGTCTTTGTCCCTTAATTGACACCTTTTTTTTCAACCTAAAATAAATATATTTTAACTACTAAAGGCTTACACCATGTCATTAGCCTCCTATCAAAACTAGTGGGAACCTAATATCATCACTAATAAAACTAGGTCAATTTTTTTAACCTTGTTAAAGCATGGATTTTGATAAGTTTAGANCACCATGTCATTAGCCTCCTATCAAAGCTAGTGGGAACCTAATATCATCACTAATAAGACTAGGTCAATTTTTTTAACCTTGTTAAAGCATGGATTTTGATAAGTTTAGAAAAAAAAATTAAAACTTCTAGAGCTACATTTTCCTTAGTGATTAGGTTTGATAACTATAACCCCTACTAGGGAAAATTTATGAGCTCAAAATATGTTAGTTTTCTTATATGATGATTTAATAAAATGAAGAAGAAACTAAAATATTTTTATATATTGTGCGGCAAGACTATGCAATTATGCACTTATCTCTAACCAAAACTATAGCCTTTCAATAACTTACATAGTTGCTATTGAAAAAAAATATAGACATTCAAGTCTTCATCATTCATAGGTTTATTGAAGTCACTCTAAGTAAACCGTATGTAAGTTATATTATTGAAGGTTTCTAGTGGTTGCAAATTATAATGATAATATTCAACCTTCTTCTTATATATTTCATCATTTTTTAATATATGGTGAAAAATTACAAGATATTCTAGGTTATAACCACATCCAATATTTGAACATATTTGATTTAATTAAATTTATATGGGTTAAATGTTCTTAATTGGCTATCCACTTTTCTCCAATTAATAATACAAGAAATATACTTGGAATATGCTTAACATAATCCAACAATGATGAAGCATATTCAACTAAGTAATTGTACCAATTTTATCTAGGTTAGTATGCCATATTGAACGAACATATCTGTGACAATTAAGCTAAATAAATTAAAAAAGACAAACTAAATTTAAAAAAAAAACAGAGATATAACTTGACTAAGATGATATAACTTATATAAAATATTGCGAAGTCAAATATTATTTGATTAAACTATTTGACCCCATTAATAAATTTAATTTGTCTTGATTTCCAAGATAACCCATTANTCCAACAATGATGAAGCATATTCAACTAAGTAATTGTACCAATTTTATCTAGGTTAGTATGCCATATTGAACAAACATATCTATTACAATTAAGCTAAATAAATTAAAAAAGACAAACTAAATTAAAAAAAAAAAAACAGAGATATAACTTGACTAAGATGATATAACTTATATAAAAGATTGTGAAGTCAAATATTATTTGATTAAACTATTTGACCCCATTAATAAATTTAATTTGTCTTGATTTCCAAGATTTTGAATTAATATAATTAAATAAATTTAATTCAATTACAAGGTCAAATTAAACAAAATAATTAAATGAAAACCTTGCTTAAAATTAGGTTCAACTAATNTTAATTCAATTACAAGGTCAAATTAAACAAAATAATTAAATGAAAACCTTGCTTAAAATTAGGTTCAACTAAGATTTTTTGAATTAAATTAATCAACAAAATTAATTTGGTAAAATGAATCAAATAGTTAAAGATAATTTAATTGTAATAATTTGGGCATTAATGATAATTAAACCGTAGCCCTTTGGAAACAATTATTCCAATCAATAATATTGAGTATCTAAAATCATAAATTAACTCTAATAAATGATATTACCCGTTATTTGTCCATTTCTCATAGGCATCCAACATGTTAGCAGTAAGATTAATTGGATAAATATGAGCTACACTCAAAATATTTGCAATTCTCTAGAATCACCTAAGTTAAATACTTCCCTATATTTCAAACATTAAAGGACAATGCCACCTAAAAAATTTCCTTATTAGCTAAATTAAGAGAAAAAATGTTAGCAATCTTGCCAACCTTTGTACAAAATGCTACCATCTTCATTGGCTTCCTTTGAAGACTTTAAAAGAGTTTGTGGTTTTAATTAGATACACAAGTTGTCATAAGTAAATATAAGGCTAGTTTTGATCCCCGCTATAAGATTAAGATCAAGTGCTCAATGTTAGATCAAAATCAAGATAATACCATCTCTAATAAAAAGCCTTGAACAAGAATTTTAAAAATTGTAATGACAATTAAAACATAGAATTCAAAATTTATAACAATATTTTGGTAATTTAAAATTAAAATTTAAATTTTTAAAATGTAACATTTGATATTATTTTTGTTTTTATTTTAGTTAACTTTACTATTTTTTAGAAAGCAATAAAACTAGCCACACCATATGGGGAGTGTATCTTGAACATTCAACTACATTTTTTTAGTTTCTAGGCTTGATTTCATTCCACCTTTGTTATTTCTTTTAAAATTCTAAATCATTGCACCTAATGTAAACATTTAAATGTTTCCGTAAATGAATGAAAAAAAACATAGATATTTTTGAAAGAAAAAAATTAAGAGTAAAATCTTTGTGATTAAGAGCATTGTAGCGGGCCCTCAAATTATAGTTATTTTTGTTGGAATACTTAACCCACTTTTTTATTATTGTTGTTTTCTTTCCAAATCTTCAACATCAAATTCTTTCATCGTTCTAGCAACATCTCAATGAATTTCATCAAAAGCTACTGTCGGCACTAAGAAGTTAGGAGTTGTTAAGTTGTCGGCTACTAGGATGGATATCCTAACACCCGTTTTAATTTAATTTATATATATATTTTTTGCGAAAAATATTATTTTGGATTTTGAAAATACATGTCCCGACCAATCTCATATCCCTAGTAGTTTACATAAAAGAGCCTAACACCATAAAAAACGGATCGAACCCGAAGGATAAATACACTATTTACTGGTAAGACTCGATTAAAAAAACTAAAGATTGTATAACATCCGTTTAAATCCGCGAAAACCATTTTATTTATAAGGCGATAATTTTTCCTATTCAATACGAATAATTAAATAAATGATTTATATTAAGCTAGGTTTAGAAATGATTCCTATAAGGGCAAGCCCCTATAGTTAATTTCATCTTAGATAACTGAAGTCACCTAAGAAAACTTTCGATAAAAATCAAGGAATATTATCTTCAAAGGGGTCAAAAGGATTAGGACTTTTCAACAAAGTTGGATAAAGAGGTGTGAAAGAGGAGTGGTTGAAATTTGGAACATTTATTGTAGAATCCAAAGGAGGAAGAACTAGGAGATGTCATAGATCAGAAGGAGAACCTCAGTGACTTCCCAAACTATCCTATAGTTTGGCTTCAATTTTGGTGATTAGAACTATTGAATGTTTTATCCTACCAATTTTATTAATTAGGGCTTATATTCGTGTGAAAAGATCACACAAATAGCCTAGAAGATGTGAGGATTTAGATCGTGACAGATGACAACCTCAGAATACTAAAGCAGGTTAGGGCTTAAATTGTATAGCGGAGCTAAACAAAAACCTAAAGATAAGGTGAGGATTTATGTTGCACTAGACAGACGAACTCGAAATCCTATGACTTGTTATTTAATTCTAAGGAAGGATATGCTATAGTAGATCCTCTTGCTGTTGAAGATGGTCGTCCTGCCCATAGTGCTAGCTCTAAGCTCCTCATCGTGACTAGTTTAAGTTTTCTAATGTGTCAAATTATAATGTCAAATCAGATGTTCATATGGTTATGGCCATTTAATGTTATGGGACATATTAAAGTTGATTAGAACGACACCGGTTAGGATCCAACGATTCCCTCGTTCCGGTACCACTATTTTCTATTGGATTCACTTAGTCCAAGTGAATTTGCTAAACTCAACTTAATGAATTCGGCACTTTCATTTAGATCGTGGGAAATCTCGTTAGCAACCGTAGGTTACCTCTTCCGAGGGGTTCCTGATCATCCTATAGAGACATCTTAATTTGTTATAATTGTTTTTTTGTGATGTTTGTGATTAAATTTTGAGTTGTTTTTTATTTGAATGTTGTGGTGGTGAATTTTATTTTGGTTGATTTTAGTTTTGACTTTGGTTTCAATTTTGTGACTATCCTAAAGATTTTAGTTTTCATGTAGGGTGACATCGTTGTTTAACATGCAAGTTTGTAAACATAAAAACACAATATAGGAAAGTACGAGAAAGGAAAGCATTGTAAACTATAAAATTGTACCTGAGGAGTCTTCTCATTCATCTAACTAAAAGTTTAGTACTTGCAAAGCATATATGTATAATTTTGCAGGAATTAAAGCATGCTTGTAAAAAAAAATAGGAAGTGCAAACTTAAAGTGTGCCTACCAAATCCTATGTGATATCTTGGTGTATTTAAATTTTAAAGATGATTCCATTAAGAAAATTATAATAAGCTCACATGTCCTTCAATATTTTCAAAGGATCATGAAGAAGTTTTGGGTAATACCTTAGACATTTCATG
>JXCR01124615.1:168063-178361 GCA_002079205.1 Phalaenopsis hybrid cultivar | reverse complement strand
AGAATTGGCAGTTGGGGGGGGGGGGTGATCTTGCATGCCATCTTTTATATTATATTATTTTAAAAATTGAGGTTTTGACTTTTTTAATCAATTATTAGAAGGAATGATTTAAAAAATTTCAAACTTTGAAACGTTGTATTTGCCTTAAACAAAACAATATATATATATATATATATATATATATCGGGCAATATCAAATCATATATTAATAGTATTGACCTCTCAAAACCATTAGGTTATTACAAAGAAAATCATGGTACATAGAATTTATTNATATATATATATATATATATATATATATATATATATATATATATATATATATATTTATATATTTATATATATCGGGCTATATCAAATCATATATTAATAGTATTGACCTGTCAAAACCATTAGGTTATTACAAAGAAAATCATGGTACATAGAATTTACATAAATAGGATTTTTAATATTAAAGATAGTTCCCCTTATGTCTATATATATTTTTAAGTTATTTCAAAATATTTTAAATTCAATAATATAATTTGGTATTTGAATTATGTGGAATTTACTATTTATAGATTTTNAAGCCTTGAACAAGAATTTTAAAAATTGTAATGACAATTAAAACATAGAATTCAAAATTTATAACAATATTTGGGTAATTTAAAATTTAAATTTAAATTTTTAAAATGTAACATTTGATATTATTTTTGTTTTTATTTTAGTTAACTTTAGTATTTTTTAGAAAGCAATAAAACTAGCCACACCATATGGGGAGTGTATCTTGAACATTCAACAACATTTTTTTAGTTTCTAGGCTTGATTTCATTCCACCTTTGTTATTTCTTTTAAAATTCTAAATCATTGCACCTAATGTAAACATTTAAATGTTTCGGTAAATGAATGAAAAAAACATAGATATTTTTGAAAGAAAAAAATTAAGAGCAAAATCTTTATGATTAAGAGCATTGTAGCGGGCCCTCAAATTTTAGTTATTTTTGTTGGAATACTTAACCCACTTTTTTATTATTGTTGTTTTCTTTCCAAATCTTCAACATCAAATTCTTTCATCGTTCTAGCATCATCTCAATGAATTTCATCAAAAGCTACTGTCGGCACTAAGAAGTTGGGAGTTGTTAAGTTGTCGACTACTAGGATGGATATCCTAAGACCCGTTTTAATTTAATTTATATATATATTTTTTGGGAAAAATAATATTTTGGATTTTGAAAATACATGACCCGACCAATCTCATATCCCAAGTAGTTTACATAAAAGAGCCTAACACCATAAAAAATGGATCGAACCCGAAGGATAAATACACTATTTACTGGTAAGACTCGATTAAAAAAACTAAAGATTGTATGACATCCGTTTAAATACGCGAAAACCATTTTATTTATAAGGCGACAATTTTCCCTATTCAATACAAATAATTAAATAAATGATTTATATTAAGCTAGGTTTAGAAATGCTTCCTATAAGGGCAAGCCCCTATATTTAATTTCATCTTAGATAACTGAAGTCACCTAAGAAAACTTTCGATAAAAATCAATGAATATTATCTTCAAAGGGGTCAAAAGGATTAGGACTTTTCAACAAAATTGGATAAAGAGGTGTGAAAGAGGAGTGGTTGAAATTTGGAACATTTATTGTAGAATCCAAAGGAGGAAGAACTAGGAGATGTCATAGATCAGAAGGAGAACCTCAGTGACTTCCCAAACTATCCTATAGTTTGGCTTCAATTTTGGTGATTAGAACTATTGAATGTTTTATCCTACCAATTTTATTAATTAGGGCTTATATTCGTGTGAAAAGATCACACAAATAGCCTAGAAGATGTGAGGATTTAGATCGTGACAGATGACAACCTCAGAATACTAAAGCAGGTTAGGGCTTAAATTGTATAGCGGAGCTAAACAAAAACCTAAAGATATTAAGAATTTATGTTGCACTAGACAGACAAACTCGAAATCCTATGACTTGTTATTTAATTCTAAGGAAGGATATGCTATAGTAGCTCCTCTTGCTGTTGAAGATGGTCGTCCTGCCCATAGTGCTAGCTCCAAGCTCCTCATCGTGACTAGTTTAAGTTTTCTAATGTGTCAAATTATAATGTCAAATCAGATGTCCATATGATTATGGCCATTTAATATTATGGGACATATTAAAGTTGATTAGAACGACACCGGTTAGGATCCAACGGTTCCCTCGTTTCGGTACCACTATTTTCTATTGGATTCACTTAGTCCAAGTGAATTTGCTAAACTCAACTTAATGAATTCGGCACTTTCATTTAGATCGTGGGAAATCTCGTTAGCAACCGTAGGTTACCTCTTCCGAGGGGTTCCCGATCATCTGATAGAGAAATCTTAATTTGTTATAATTGTTTTTTGTGATGTTTGTGATTAAATTTTGAGTTATTTTTTATTTGAATGTTGTGGTGGTGAATTTTATTTTGGTTGATTTTAGTTTTGACTTTGGTTTCAATTTTGTGACTATCCTAAAGATTTTAGTTTTCATGCAGGGTGACATCGTTGTTTAGCATGCAAGTTTGTAAACATAAAAGCACAATATAGGAAAGTACGAGAAAGGAAAGCATTGTAAACTATAAAATTGTACCTGAGGAGTCTTCTCATTCATCTAACTAAAAGTTTAGTACGTGCAAAGCATATATGTATAATTTTGCAGGAATTAAAGCATGCTTGTAAAAAAAAATAGGAAGTGGAAACTTAAAGTGTGCCTACCAAATCCTATGTGATATCTTGGTGTATTTAAATTTTAAAGATGATTCCATTAAGAAAATTATAATAAGCTCACATGTCCTTCAATATTTTCAAAGGATCATGAAGAAGTTTTGGGTAATACCTTAGACATTTCATGATCATTGGAATTATATTGAGTTCATTATGGTTTTATCATATTTCCTATATAGTTCATCCAAGTAATACCCTTATGCTCAGTGAATCTGATGTTTTGATTATCCTTTAAGTAGGGTAATTATCACTTGATGTCTCACTTATGAGTTATATGAGTAAAGACCCCTGGAGGCGACTTGACTTAATTAAAGAATTTGGTTAGTTTGATTTCAAAGAATGGACATGTAGTATTTTGAAAGGTTTTAAATTAATTATAAGCTATTTTCTAAACCTCATTAGACAACATTTTGATTAAGCTTAGTTCATTACTAAGCCCTTAAGATTTAATGGGTGGATTTATAATTTTAAGAAAAGGGATTTTTTCTTCTTAATGTTTATATTTATATTCTTAATCCTTATCATGAATTATAAATCATTCCAAAACTAATAGTTGGGGCTTAAAATCAGTGAGTTGTAATCTTCTAAGATCAAACCCCTCACCATGATATCTCCATATTTAAATATTCTTATAAATTTCATTAATTTTGANTAATCCTTATCATGAATTATAAATCATTCCAAAACTAATAGTTGGGGCTTAAAATCAGTGAGTTGTAATCTTATAAGATCAAACCACTCACCATGATATCTCCATATTTAAATATTCTTATAAATTTCATTAATTTTGAAAAATGACAAATTTATCCTTTATAAGACCAAAATGGAATTGGTTTCTACCACTTACCCCTTATATGTTCCAATCATCAAAACATATCAATTAAGATCATTTGTTGCCAATTTATTCCTTTGGTTAATTAAGCCTTAAATTATAAAATTACCCTTTCGCCCCTAAGNTATCCTTTATAAGACCAAAATGGAATTGGTTTCTACCACTTACCCCTTATATGTTCCAATCATCAAAACATAACAATTAAGATCATTTGTTGCCAATTTATTCCTTTGGTTAATTAAGCCTTAAATTACAAAATTACCCTTTCGCCCCTAATGCCTTAATATCGTATAATTCATTAAATTAGACTCAAATGACTTGAAAATCTTATGTTACCTCACTCATGGGTTAATTAAAATATTAGAGGAGAAAATGTGATTTTTCTGAATTTATTTAATTTTATAATTTTTTTAATGCAAAAATAAGGATTTTCAATGAAAATATAATAACTCAATCAAAATAAACTTCTATCTTTAAGAAAACTAGTGGAGGTTCACCTAGGTTAGAGAACCACTTGGACTAATTTTCATGATTTTTATAAATTTAATTTAATTATTACAATTATTTGTTTGTTATGAATATTAATTAAATATAAAATAATATTTTAATTAGAAAATTAAGTTTTATATTTCTATTGGATCTCTCTAAGCCAAGGGAACCCAAAAAAAAATTCATATTTTTATGGCTTATATTTTGATTAATAGAATTATTTTAGTGAAAGATTAGAGAAAATTCATTTTTAAGCCTTACAAATTAATATCTTGACTTAAAAATTTAGGAAAATTATTTTAATTAGTTCCAAATGATCTGGAAGTCAAATAAGACATTTTGATGTGTTTCTACAATTTTTTGATTTTTATGATTTTTTTAATCATTTAAAGGCCCAAAAATGGCTAAAAAATGAAGTATTTATTTTAATTCCAATATTATTTTTCTTAGGTTCCTCTGGTAATAAGGAGCTCCCAAAACCTAATTTGGCAATTTTTTGAGTTATATTTTGATTATTAGAATTATTTTAATATCAAAAATTCTNTATTTATTTTAATTCCAATATTATTTTTCTTAGGTTCCTCTGGTAATAAGGAGCTCCCAAAACCTAATTTGGTAATTTTTTGAGTTATATTTTGATTATTAGAATTATTTTAATATCAAAAATTCCATTTTATCTTAAAAATTCATTTTAGTGATCAAATTAACTCCAATTGATTTAAAATTTTTATGGGGCGTTCTTCTAACATTAAGTTATAGTGGAGAAAAATTTTCATGTCATTTACATTTATAATCACTCCAAATTAATTTTCTTCTCATTTTTAGGGTTGGTGACAATTAGGATTATTTTTAATGAGTTAAACCAAGTTTATATTTTTCCTAGGGTCCTCTGACTANTTTTCTTCTCATTTTTAGGGTTGGTGACAATTAGGATTATTTTTAATGAGTTAAACCAAGTTTATATTTTTCGTAGGGTCCTCTGACCGTAGTGAACCTATCAAAATAAATTTTATATTTTTTTGATGAGTATTTTAGTTGTTATAATTTTTATATCAAAATAGGGACCATTAACTTGAAAGTTAGATATCCATGCCTAGAGATCTCTCCTAACTTTGGAAAAATCAGAAAGAACATCCCCATAACATGTAGAATCAAAGCTATACATACTCCATCAGACGGTTGAGGGTCATCGTCACCAATAGACTGAACTAGCCAAACTGTCCATTTTAAAACCTTAATATCTCACTCGATACTTAACTAAATTAAGTGCGGTTTCTTCCTATAGACTCGTCTTGAATAGGAGAACATATTCATACGGTTAATTGACCCTTAAATCAACTCTATACACATGGAGAATCAAATGAAGCTTGATTTAGGGTTAACTTTCAATACCTTGGTTCAAGAGGGGAAGCCTCGATTGTATGCTTATAGAAGCTTCGTGGGGGACCCAAGAGCCTAGGGATGGAGCCTCAAGCTGTGGTGAATTGCCTAAATATGAATTTGACTAAGGCTNATACACATGGAGAATCAAATGAAGCTTGATTTAGGGTTAACTTTCAATACCTTGGTTCAAGAGGGGAAGCCTTGATTGTATGCTTATGGAAGCTTCGTGGGGGTCCCAAGAGCCTAGGAATGGAGCCTCAAGCTGTGGTGAATTGCCTAAATATGAATTTGACTAAGGCCAAATTAGTGGTTTGATCAAAGTCCACCTTAGGATGCTCTGGTGATGGGGCTTTTGTGGGGAATCTTCTTCTCTTGATGTGGGGATGGTGTAGGTGCAATTAATTTGAATTTGGTGAAGGTTTGAGGGGTGTCCTGTTTTGGCCTAGAGATTGGGCTAATAAATTAAGCTTGAGCAGTGAGTTTGAGTGGCTAGGGATGGTTGGGTTGAACTTAAGAGGTCTTAAGGAAGCTTTGGAAGCAATTTGGCAGAGTTTCTCCATGAAATTTCAAGCTCTCCTCCTTTGTCCATGGAGGGTGGGTTTAAATAGAGAGGGAAGGAGAGGCCACCAGGGGCAATGGGTGAGTGTCCAAAGCTGCTTATGTGGATGCCAACAATGTGAAAAAACCCAATTGGGATGAGCCAGCTTGGATGGGTTTAATTTTAAGTTTTAGCCATGGTGTAACTTTTTATTTTGGGTTTTTTGGCCACTAAGGTGGCTGACCGGCCAGGAAGGGGTCATCATCTGACTTAGGGAGGTCAGGGCTTGGTCTTGGTGAAATCAATTGGGGTTGGCCATGTGTAAGGGTATGAGATTGAAATCGTATGTGAAAAGGGCCATTTTGGGTCAAATAAGCATGGTTTGGGTTAGGTTCAGCCACCAAGGTTGGTCTTGGGCTGAAGAGGATCAGATGGGTCAGCTAAAGTAGTGTGGAGAAGTCCCCATCCAAGTGATTTGGTTAAGTATAAGGTTCAGAGGATTCAATAAAAGGGTTAAAAACATTTTTAAAGAAGTTTGAAAGTGGCTTGGCCTCTTGCCATTAGTATTTTGATGATTTGGCGTGGCTCTGATGGCTTGCCAATGGCTTGGGAGTGGCTTCATGACTCCCCTTTGGCTTGGCTAATTTTCATGAAAAGGGATTTTGAATTTTTGGCATATTNTGGGAGTGGCTTCATGACTCCCCTTTGGCTTGGCTAATTTTCATGAAAAGGGATTTTGAATTTTTGGCATATGTTGTGGAGTTTATCATGAGGCTTGATTTGGAATGAATTGATCATGAAATTAAAACTTAGGAAATGATATTTGATTAAATGGATGATGAAGGGAAGAGTTGTCATATGGGATTTGGACATGGGCTTTTGAAATTATATGTGGTGGGCTTGGGCTTTTAAAATGGAAGAGTTTGGGCAAAAATTTGGGCTAATTGAATGTTGAGTTTGGTGTATGGAGATGTCATGAAGGATTTTACAAAAATTCAAGTGATTTTGAGTTGAATTGATAGGCCAAATTAGTGGATTTGGGCATATAGTCAAAATTGGGTCTTTTTGTTTTGAATGAAATTGGGCTTGCAATTAAATCAAATTGGACTTGAATTTTGTTTAAATTAGGATTGGGGATGCTGAATTTTGATTTGGAATTGAAATTGGGCAAGATTGGGGTCAATTGGGCCAAAATTGGGGTTAATTTGGGGACATTTGGGGCCTTTAAGGGCAAATTGAGGCTTTTGGTCAAATTGGACTAATTTGGTCAAATTGATGATAAAAACATGAAATTGGGAATATTTGGAATGATTTTGGAATTTTTGGGAATTTTTAGGTCATGAGGGGCATTTTGGTAATTTTGGCAATTTTTTGGGGGTATTTTGGAAATTTTAATCNGGCAAAAATTTGGGCTAATTGAATGTTGAGTTTGGTGTATGGAGATGTCATGAAGGATTTTACAAAAATTCATGTGATTTTGAGTTGAATTGATAGGCCAAATTAGTGGATTTGGGCATATAGTCAAAATTAGGTCTTTTTGTTTTGAATGAAATTGGGCTTGCAATTAGATCAAATTGGACTTGAATTTTGTTTAAATTAGGATTGGGGATGCTGAATTTTGATTTGGAATTAAAATTGGGCAAGATTGGGGTCAATTGGGCCAAAATTGGGGTTAATTTGGGGAAATTTGGGGCCTTTAAGGGCAAATTGAGGCTTTTGGTCAAATTAGACTAATTTGGTCAAATTGATGATAAAAACATGAAATTGGGAATATTTGAAATGATTTTGGAATTT
Source organism: Phalaenopsis hybrid cultivar (assembly GCA_002079205.1). Taxonomy (NCBI): domain Eukaryota; kingdom Viridiplantae; phylum Streptophyta; class Magnoliopsida; order Asparagales; family Orchidaceae; genus Phalaenopsis; species Phalaenopsis hybrid cultivar. Next base: position 170,587 of record JXCR01124615.1, on the reverse strand, counting down.
TTGGGAATTTTTAGGTCATGAGGGGCATTTTGGTAATTTTGGCAAATTTTTGGGGGTATTTTGGAAATTTTAATAAATTTAGGTAGTGGTGGAGGGTTTGAGATGATTTTTGGGAAAATTTGGGTATTTTGGGTAATTTTGGAATTTTTTGGTAAGGATTGGGGTTGTAGGGGTATTTTGGTAATTTTGTGATTTTGGGCCAAAATGGGCCAAGAAGCCAAGAAGCCATACTAAACCAATAGGAGTCATATGAGGACTCATTTTGGATGCTCAATGTGTTGGTTCTAACCGTCTTAGCCAAAGAATAGGGGTATAGGGTCATCCACATGAGNTGTGATTTTGGGCCAAAATGGGCCAAGAAGCCAAGAAGCCATACTAAACCAATAGGAGTCATATGAGGACTCTTTTTGGATGCTCAATGTGTTGGTTCTAACCGTCTTAGCCAAAGACTAGGGGTATAGGGTCATCCACATGCACTTTCCAAAAGGAGTTAGGAGACCAACCTAAGGGGTCATAGAGTTTAGGGTATGCGAGAGAGTGTAGTGTGTGTAAGTTAGCCCCACAAAAACCAGATCACCCAGGGTTAGTCCTAAGGTCTGACCATCCTATGGGGGACTCCACTTGGGTTCCCCCATACTGACCCCACCTATTAAGTGCTAGAGGTTAGGACCAATATGTGAAACTTCAATCTGAGCAAAGAAGAGTTTGGAATTTCTAATGGTGAGGGTTCTTTTTCTAGTCATCTAAAAATAGCCAATAGGAAAATCCTATGGCTAGACCCTAGGCTACTAAAGAGGAAAAACTAGACCTCAACCAAAAATGAGGTCAATAGCTACAACCATAATTAGTTTTTAAAATTCATCTTAATAAGATATTGGTCACACTTTGATTGACCTAGTCTTAATCCTCCAGCTATCATCAACCTTAAAACACATTGACACTATATTCTTTAGACTTAATATCCACATGTTACTCTAATAACTTATAGTGATTACAACCCCTCCATCCACTCTTAAGACACTTCATAAACACAATATTTCATGGTTAATTTAATATATTGAATTTGGTCTTTCTATCCTAGTCTTGAAATTTCCATATTCCTTAGCCTTTAATAAATTAAAAAATTCATCAAATACTTCATGTCACATTTGAGTACATTGCTATAATATTATTATGTTTTTTAATGCTATAGAGCATTCATCATAAGAGACCCACCCTAGATTCAACATTTTATAGTGAGCTATAAGAATAACCATGTCTTTGTCTCTTCATTGACACCTTTTTTTCAACCTACATATTAAATAAATGTACTTTAACTACTCATGTTTATTTGCCATGTCATTAGCCTCCAATCAAAGCTAGTGGGAACCTAATATTATTATTTATAAAACTAGGTAAACCTTAGTATCCCTGTTAAAACATAGATTTTGACAAACCCAGAAAAAATGAGAATTTGAATCTTCTAGAGCTTCATTTTCCTTTTTGATTATGTTTGACAACTATACCCTCTACTAAGGAAAATTTATGAGCTCAAAGTATGTTATTTTTTCTTAGTCACAGTTTAATAAAAGAAGAATAAACTAAGAAAATATTATATATTGTGAGGCTAGCCTATGATGTTATGTACTTTTCTCTAACTAATTGCCTCTATCATAAAATATAGCCTTCTAATTCCATACAAAGTTACAATTGAAAAGAAAAAAATAGACAATCAAGCCTTCATCATTCATAGGTTTATTGATTGTCATTTTATGGCAAACCTTATCTTCATTAAGCTATAGTAGGTTTCTAGTGGAAGGAAACTAGCTTTAATTAAAAATTTTAATGCTCTTCTCATATTTTTAATCACTTGTTGGTATATGGTGATAAATTCTATGATATTCTAAGTTAATTGCATCCAATATTTGAAAAAAATTGATTTAATTAAACTTAAATGAGTTAAATGTGCTAAATTGACTATATGCACCACTTTTATCTGATTAATTATACAGGGAACACACATAGAATATGCTGACCATAGTCCAACAATGATGAATCATATTCAACTAAGGATTTGGCTCAATTTAACCTAATAGGCTATTATGACATACTAAATGGACATGCCTATGATGATTAAGCAAAATAAATTTAGATAGATAAACTAAATTAAGAAAAAAATAAGGATATAACTTCACTAAGAGGATATAACTTACTTAAAATGTTATGAAGTCCAAAATAATTTAAGTAACCTATTTCACCCCATTATTAAAGTTAATTTGGCTTAAGTGCCAAGTTAACACTTAATTGGAGTTAATTAAACTAAATAAATTTAATTTGCCCTAATAGTCAAATTAAACAAAATAATTCAATGAAAACCTTATTTAGGATATGTTCAAGCTATATTTTTTTTGAATTAAATAATTCAACAAAATTAATTAGGTAAATTGGGTCAATAGTTCAAGAAAATATGATTGCACTAATTTGGGAATGAATGATACTTAATCCATATGGAAAGCATTAATGTAATCAATTGTATAGATTATCT
>JXCR01124615.1:142007-157328 GCA_002079205.1 Phalaenopsis hybrid cultivar | reverse complement strand
TTGAACTTCATTGTTGTGATTAAAGTATTACTTTTCTAAAATCTTAGTTCGCAGTTCTAAACCACTCTTTGTGGGATCGATATCTAGGACTTTGCTTTTCTAAAATCTTAGTTCGTAGTTCTAAAGTTACTCCCTATGGGATCGATATCTAGGACTCTATTGAAGCCCCTATATTACTTGAGCGATATGTATACTTGCGTTGATAAGTGTGACTTTACAAATATTGAAACTTATATTACTTGAGCGATACGTATACTTGCGTTGATAAGTGTAACTTTACAATTATTGAATATTTTATACATCCATCTTTATCGAATCCATTACTTGAGCGATACATATACTTGCGTTGATAAGTGTGACTTTACAATTATTGAATATTTAATCTACTTGAGCGATACGTATACTTGCGTTGATAAGTGTGACTTTACAATTATTGAATATTTATTTCGTCCATATTTATCTTATATTTTGAGCGATACATATACTTGCGTTGATAAGTGTGACTTTACAATTATTGAATATTTTATACATAATTCTAATATTACTCCCTGTGGGATCGATATCTAGGACTCCATTAGAGCCCTATATTACTTGATTTCTAAACCACTTCCTGTGGGATCGATATCTAGGACTCCATTAGAGCCCTATATTACTTGAGCTAGTTCTAAACCACTCCCTGTGGGATTGATATCTAGTACTCCATTAGAGCCCTATATTACTTGTGCGATATTATTACTCCCTGTGGGATTGATATCTAAGACTCCATTAGAGCCCTATATTACTTGAGTGATACGATACTTGCGTTGATAAGTGTGACTTTACAATTATTGAATATTTATTACGTTCATATTTATCTCATATTTTAAGTATATAAAAAGACGTTGTCATTTATTATTTTAGGTTTTGAAATGAGATGTTAGCCCCCAGGTGGAGGAAGAAAATGGAACTCTAGAATGAGAGGAACACCCAAATATTTAAGGGGGAGGGAAGTTATAGTGAATCTAGTAAAGAAAGTGATCCAGTTCTTGATGCTTGTGGTGGTCTTGTTGCTGAATACAATGGTGCATTTAGCAGGATTGAAATTCATTCCAGAATGTTATTGAAACCTCTGGATGCAATTATAAACCTTCTTCACAACAGTTTTATTGGCATTAGATAAGACAATAATGTCATCCACATATGCCAAGTGAGATATGACAAAATTCAATTTATGGTGATACATGGAGTATGAGCTAGTATTTATCTCTTAATCCAACATTCTAGAGAAATAGTCCATAGCTAAGATTAAAGTAGTACGAGAAAGGGGGTCCCCTTATTGCAGTCCTCTAGAAGCAGTGAACTTGCCCCAAGCTTGTGCATTGATTGGGATTTAATGAATATTATTCTTTAGCCACCTGGATAACATTTCATAAAACTGGATAACATTTCCTTAGCCACCTAGACTCCAACATTTCATAGAACCCTTGACAAAAAGCACCTCTAGAATTAAGTCCCAGGAAATGGTGTCATAAGCTTTTTTAATGTCCAATTTCTCTATGAGATTTCCACCTCTACAGGTTTTGTCCAAGTCCAATATAAGTTATTGTGTCAGTAGAACACTATCTGCTATGGATCTTCCCTTGATAAAAGTAGTTTGGTTTGGGCCAATAATCTTATCAAGGTGTGGTTGAAGTCTAGCCACCAATACCTTGATAAAAGTAGTTTGGTTTGGGCCAATAATCTTTTCAAGGTGTGGTTGAAGTCTAGCCACCAGTACCTTGCTAATGATTTTTTGGATTAAAAAAATAAAGCTCATAGGTCTAAACGATTCCAAATTCTACTATCAGCTTGTTTAGGGATCAAAACCATGCAGGAAGCAGTAAAATACTATGGAAGGTCAACACCTTGAAAGAAACTTTGTATTGCCTTGATCAGATCTATTTTAATGATTCTCCAAGCTTTTTTATAGAAGTCTACAGTAAAACCTTCAGGGCCAGTAGTTTTAGAGTTGTCAATAGATTGAATTACATCCCAAATTTCTTGCTCAGTTGGTGTATCATTCAAGGAGAGGTTGTTGGTCAAATGATGCTCATTGCTGAACAAATTAGGGTCAATTTGTGGTCTATCTACTGAAGTTTGTGACAGTAATATGGTGAAAAATTGAAGAGTAACTGTAGCAATAACCTGGTTATCATGAATTCACTGACCTATTGAGTTATGTATGTCATGGATGGTGTTGCATTTCCTTTTGTATTTAATATAAGCATGGAAGAACTTAGTGTTCCTATCACCATCTTTAAACTTATTAATAAATAATAATTTTTTTACTAAGGAAGCTCTCTTGCCAATCAATAGCAGTTAGAAGTCTTTCTCTTGCCTCAATTAAAGAAGTTTCAAGCTCCTCATTTTCTAAAAAAGCCACCTTAAGTTTCTTCACTTCTTTTTCAGCAGCTGTCATAGCAAGGTGAACATCCCCAAAGGTCTGCCAAACCCAAGATCTGAGAGCTTTGCTAACCTTAATATGGAGAAACCAAAGTTTGACCAAAGGGTCCTCCTGGATCACCCCACACTAGTGAGCAGCCACACATTACAGAAAAGATGGATGAGAAGACCACATGTTAATATATCTGAAAGGGGGTTACATTGGGTAGAGGAGGTGGGGCAACAATGTTAATTAGAAGAGTATATGATCAGATCCTACCAGGTGCAGATGTGTCACAGAAGTATGAAGGAATTTTTGGATTCATAGTTCATTCACCAAGAATCTGTCCAATCTTTCCTAGATCTTTCCCCTCTTTCAGGTGAAGTAATTGCTAATGAATCCCAAATCAAAGAGTCCAGCTTGTTGGATATTATCACAGAATTGGGTCATTTTAGATAAATTAGGTGGTCTACCACTAATTTTCTCAGCTGAGTTAGCTATGGAGTTGAAATCACCACCAACCAACCAATTGTCAGCATGTTTGCACTTATATTCCTGAGTTCAGACCACAGCTCCAATTTGGCTAACTTGTTGTAGCCCGCATACGCAAAAGCTGCAAAAATAGTGTGGTCATTGATATGAAATGATAAATGTACAAATTGAGGAGTATTAATTAGTACATCCCAAGTTATCTCTTTCCTGCAGAATATCAAAATTTTATTGTTAATGTTTGGAAAATGAGTGACACCAATGAATTTCTTAATCAGTTTTTAAGGGTTTTTATGAACCATAGGTTCCAAAATTGATATACACCAAAGTTGTTATTTCCTCTTAAGATGGATAAGTCCTTTAATGGAGAGGGGACAATCAATTCCTCTGATGCCCTGACATATGAAGTTAACCATGTGGAGAGGGTTGGGATTTGTACCTCACTCTCCCTTGTCTGGTCCTAGATGGAGACCACCTCAAAGAGGATTTAGTACTCACAATATACGAATCTACTTGAAGTCTTTAGAGTTCCCCATTTACCTTCTTCTTTTTTCTTGCATTTTGTATTTTCCAGTCCATCTCCAAATCTTTATTCGTATTAGTTATCATGGCAGCAAACAATTCAATCTGTTCAGATGTTGCAGTAGGACCTGCCACCAAAGTTCTAATCTCTTGATTGGTGTTGGCTAACAGCTAATGTGAAGACATGGTCATTTGAGTGGGTTCAGTAGTTTCCACCACACTTTCCTTGGTTCTTACACCATGAGACCCTATTGATTGTTTTATCACCAGTAGTTGAGAATGGGATGGGGCAGTAGAGACTACCTCCGACGATTTCCTCTCAGGTTGTGTGTTGACAATAGGCTAGGCCAATTGGGTAGGTTCAGTAGTTTCCATCAATGGCTCCTTTCCTCTGATTGTAGAGACACCATTGTTGTGTACATGGTGTGCCACCAAAGCTTGTGATGTTTGATGTCCCCCCTCAGGAGCCTCCCTTCTAATATATTCCATAGTTGCACTAGTAGGTTCAGTAGCTATGGGCATTAAAGATGGGGGTAGTTCCCCAGAAAAACATGTGGGCTTGGATTTATTAGGCGGGTGTAGCCTGTAGCATCTATCTTGCGTGTGTCCAAACATCCTACAATGAGGACAGTAGCAGGGTTTTTGCTCCATTACAATTTTTTGCCAAATTCCATTCTCAGTGGTTCCCAACCAGAATACCTCCACCATAGGCAATGTGATATCCCTCTCCACAAATATTCTTGCCACTGAAGGCCTCAAAAAGATAAAAGTGGGAACATCCATCTTCGGCGGTCTTCCCAAAGCCAATCAAATATTAAATAAAACTTTGTGATTAAAGAAATGAAAGGGTAGATCTATGAGCTTGAACCAGATAGAGACAATGTGAGATTCTTTGCTTGGATCAACATCAGGTGTCCATTTCAATATCTTCATTGAGCTTCCCTCTAAAGTAATTAACTGTTTGGCAAAGAATCATGCATAATATTCCTCCAACTCAAACTTAATTTAAATATGGTGGCCATCCACCAATTCCACCTTCCAGGCCCCTGTAAAAGAGAAGTTTTCCAAGTATCTTCTAACAGTTTCCATTTTAGGGTGACCTAGCTAAAATTTGCCAATCAGGATGAACGTGGAGTCTGCCTTCAATGTTTGTAGCTAAATGGCTAGTTTCCCTTCTTTGACCCCTAAGGAGTTGATGAAAGAGCAAGGTTCCTTACTAGAGGCAGCATCATGGAATTCTTGTGGGAAAACCACACATTCAACATTAATGGCATCATCGCTCTCATTTCCCACAACTCCAGCATAAGTAGCTTTATTCCATTGTGCATTAAGATTCATATCTAATGGTAAAGANCCCAAAATTCCAAAAATCAAAATGTAAAATATTTTAAACTTCAAATCACTAAATAAGAGTTCATCACCAAAGAATTTTCTCAAAATTTTCTAAAAAAAATTTCATATTTTTTGATCCATGCAATGTGAGATTAAGCCTTGGTGAAAATAAAAAAAATTTGGCTTAAAGTGTAGCTCTTACCTAGAGAATATGAAATCCGAAGTCTTTTAGCCTCTAAATGGCCTCAAATCCGCCCAAAAACAAGCCCTAGCCACCAAAACCGAAGATTGAAGTCGACTTAAGCGTAAAAAAATGGTGGTCACAGTAAAAATTGCAAATTTTAAGGGGTTTAATCTGTTGTCAGGTCAAAGGTGTCGTCGGCGGTGAAGGCCCGAATAATTTCATATTTAGATTTTTTTTTAATTTTTCAATTTCCTATCAACTTACTCCAAAAATTTTTAGTATTTTAGAAAGAAACTTTTATCTAACAATAATTTACAGAAAAAACATTTCCCAAACACGAATTTTCACAAACAACAACAAACTAACTTTTATATATGAAAGTACACTTTTTACAAACACATTTTTTATAGTTACATAATCACACATATTAAACAAAATAATTATAAATCAGCATCAAAATCAAGCCACAACACTAAACACTGTCACAAAACTATACACACAATCAAAGTTCAAAATTCTAAAGCTAAAAAAAAAACCAAATCAAATCAAAACCACACAATTACACTAAATATATATAAAGTTCTAAAATAGATAGAGAATCTAAAGTCTTCAATTATTATGCCTCTTCTTCAGTGCTTTCTCCTCCTCTGATGTCTCTCATAGATTGGTAATGAACATATAAGTTGTAGAAGGATCGATACGGGAATTGCTCTGTCAAATTTTCTTTGATACACCCATTTTTGTTAAACATCCAAACTAATCATGCTTCAAAAGTTCTAGTGTGATCAAAATTTTCTTTCATTCTCTAAACTAGGTTATCAGAAAGGTATTTAAAATCTCCTACTGCATTTATAATAATCTGAAGTTCCCTTTCAATTTTCTTTAATTTCTTTTCCGAAGCAAGAAAACTTCCAACTATTGGTGGTATTAATGGAGTTGAAGCATGTGAAGATTGATCTATGATGGCTTGTAATACTTCATTTCCATATCCAAAATAATTCTCATCAATAGGGTTCATGGGCTCCCAAGGTAATAATGTCTTTTCCCAACTTTCATATGACACTTGAGCTTGACTGCAAATCAAAAAGATGGTAGATGGATGCCCAAGTCCATAAATTGGTCCATTAGTAAGGATACCCATATTAGACTTAAATATAATATACCATATATCAATGGGTTTTTCCATTTGAATGCATTAATTTAAAATAGCACATTCTTTGGTGACTATACTAATTTTTANATAATATACCATATATCAATGGGTTTTTCCATTTGAATGCAGTAATTTAAAATAACACATTCTTTGGTGACTATACTAATTTTTTTAGTAGAGAGTAACTTTGCAGCAATAAAGAAATGCCATTTCTTCAAGATTGGATTAAGTAATGAAGTGGAGAAACTAACATATCCTTCATCTCGTGCCTCCCACATCTCACTTTGATCTGTGAGAAGATTATACATGTCCTGCATCAAATCTCATGTACGAATGAAATTTGTATAGTGACATATTTGAACATTATCTATCATATACAATTCATTAATCCTTGCAAAAGTAACNCATAAGGTTATGCTTGCACCTAAATCACATAAAGCTTTCCCATAAAATTAGTCTCCTATTGCACATGAAATTGTAAAGCTATCAGGATATTTAAGCTTTTCAGAAAGTTCCTTCTAAATTATAGCACTGCACTCCTCACTAAGTGCAACCATCTCATTCTCTTCAAACTTCCTTTTTCTGTTGAGAATGTCCTTCATAAACTTTACATAGCTTGGCATTTGTTCTAAGGCTTCAGCAAATGGAATATTGATTGTAAGCTTCTTAAATATTTTCATTAATTTTAAAATTACTTATCCAACTTCTATTATTGAATTTTCAAAGGAAATGGAGGTGATTTTTTTTCTAATTCAATTTTCGGCAGAGAAATAGGTCTTTCAGAATCTTTCGGAGCGTCCTCTTTTGATTCTTCTATTTCTTCTCTCTACTTCAATCTCTTTTTGAATTCTACCTTCCAACTCTCTTCTGCTTCTAAGTTGTACGGCTATAACATGCTCTTTATTCTGGTCTTTTGGATTTGATTAGTATTACTAGGAAGTGTTCCTTGGGATCTATTACTTAATGAACTTGCAATTTGTCTAAGTTGATTCTCATTATTTTTAATTGTAGCTTTTTGACTTTATAATTGATTACCGATTTGTAATACCACTTATTTTATAGACAACTTCTTATCCTTAAATTGTGTATTACTGTTGATACCTGGAGGATAAGTAGATCTATAATTATTATTCCCTTGGTTGTTCCAGTTTCCCAATGAGTTTACTTAGTTGTTCCCCATTGCTGATTATTACCACCCGAATTGTTATTCCAGTTAAAGTTGGGATGGCTCTTCCAACCTGGGTAATAATAATTGGAATATGGGTTATTTTTTTTATTATTTATGGCATTCAAAGTTTCCAATGATGCTTGAGAATCTACCATTTTGCCTAATGAATTCTCTCCAATCACGGAAATTGGTTGAGAAAAATTCATTCCAAATTGGTCTAACTTCCTTGAAATTGCAGCAACTTGATTTGCTAACATAGTAAATGCATCAGTTTCATGAATATTGGCTACTTTCTTTGGATTCACCCTCTCATAAGGCCATTGAAAATTATTGGTAGACATTTCTTCAATTAAAGCATAAGCATCATGAAATTGTTTTGACATAAATGAACCACCACCAGCGGCATCGATAATAAATCTAAGAGAACCAATTAATCTTTTATAAAAGGTTTGAATTACTAACCAATCTGATATAACATGGTGTGGACAATTTCTTAAGAGTTCTTTAAATTGTTCCCATGCTTCATAAATAGATTCCCCTTCAAACTGATGAAAAGATGTAATATCATTTCTAAGTTTTGTAGCGTTTGATGGTGGAAAATATTTAGCAAGGAATTTTTGTGCTAAATCACCCCAAGTTCTGATAGATTCAGGTGCTAACGAATTCAACAACATCTTAGCTTTACCCTCAGTGTGAAAAGAAATAACCTAAGTCTTATGGCATCATCTGAAACACCATCGTATTTAAATGTAGCGCACAATTCTAGAAAATTGGTAAGATGTAAATTTGGATCTTCAATTGGTGGTCCCCCAAACTGATTATTTGATACCATTTGGATAATAACAGGTTTAAGCTCAAATAAATTAGCCACTACAGTAGGTTTTTGAATACTACAATGAAGTTCATCTACAGTAGGGTTGGCATAATCTCTTAATGGTCTACACTCTTGATGAATTTAAGCATTTTGATTATTTTGGTTTGCCATTTCTATAATTTTTTTGGATTTTTCAAGATTTTTAATTTTTTTGGTTTTTCTAATTTTTTTTAATAGTTCTTTCTAATTCAGAATGATAGGGCACTAGTCCTTCAGAACTTGAACTACGCGTACACTAACATAAAATAAAAATAAAATAAAATCAAACATACAAAATAAGATACAATATTTAAAGTTTAAATAAGACTTTCTAAAAAATAGAAATTTACTTAGTTTTCTTTCTTTGTCCGGCAATGGCGCCAAAAACTTGATCCCGATATTTTTGTATATGTAAGGATTTATGAAGTTGACACCACTACTTGAAGATTTTAATCCCCGGCAACGGTGCCAAAAACTTGATCCCTGAATACTTAATGCTTATGCATAGTTTAGCAATAGTTTTGATGGTATTTTTCACTTATATTTCCTTATTTTGAAATAAAACTAAAAACTTGATTCTGAAGAAAAATAAGAATTTAACTTTTTTATATTATTTATATAGATCTATATTGGGATACTACGCAAGTATATACATCGTTATGAAGTAATATAAGACTTTTTGATTAAGACCTGAATATCGAACCCACAGGGAAGATTATGCAATATGCACTTTTTAGAAAGTTTTTTTATTTTTAAAAAGATAATTACTTAAACTAAAAATGATTTTTGAAGGAATTTTAAATTTAAATATTTTTGGTATTTTTGATATTTTAACTAAATAATAACAACTTAAAAAGATAACTAGAGTTTTTGTAGAAGAAAAGTACTTAATATGAAAATATCTTTCTTCTTATCATGAATCAGTAATAAGTATAGGAGTTCTGTTGTGGAAGTACACAAATTGTGTTGTGCCAAATAGGAGCAATAATATTCTTTACCCTTACTAGAGATGCTATAAAGAACATTAGCTAATTTAAAGTTTGAATAGTTTTGAAGACCGTCTAGGCAGGGAAGATACTAGCTCTCACTCTAGAGTTCCCTCGCTTCCCTCCACCTGAGGGCTAACATTCTCATATCATAACCTAAAACAATAAACCAAGTTGGGGGCTATAACCTGTCACTTGAAAGTCCTCTAACTCTACACCCATCAATGAATATTTTCCTATTTATTTGCACTCAATCATATGAACTACATTCTCATTCATACAACCTCATGTGATACTCAGAATCCATAGAGAAAACAAAACTACACTTTAGTTTAAAAAAAGAAATTATTGTCAAACCAACAATAAATCTCGATTAAAACCAAAAGTAGTCTAAAACAAAAAGATAAAAACTTATCTCAAGTCCTTCACCAAACTCTTGAAATTTCTTTGAATATCTTCTCTTTTACAAACACTCAGAATAAAATAATAAAAAAGGTTAAAGTAAAATAAATAGTAGTTCCTGAAACTCTCTACAAACTAACTCCCTAGAAAAGAGCTTTTAAAACTTACCAATATTTTCAGGACTCTTTTCTAAATCCTCTCTTCTTTCTTTTATAGTTTTCTAAGAGGTGCCTTGGGATCTCTTCAAAATGTGTCTTGAATCGATGTATTTGCCCAAGAGATGCATCCTTTCATGATAATTTTCTTCCATGGTGGTTACAACCACCTATTAAGCCAATGGGTGCCTCAAAAACCTCTTTGAAGTTCATGAAAACCAATTTTACTCGTTTAGTAACTACCACTGGTGCTTAAGTGTGGGGTCTCGACAATTAGGTGCGGCCTTCTCTGTTTAACCGATGCTTAAGCGTCGGATATGGCGCTTACGTGTCAAAACTCTTTTGCATAATTTTTCACATTTTTGCTCTAAATTTGATCCTTTTTCACTCTTTTAAGCATTTTTTTTCATTTTTACTTGTATTTGCAAGAAAAACACAAAAATACCTTCCATTAAAGTGTAATATCTCAAAAATAAGAATAAAAATGTGTCTAAAAATACTATATCTTTTAGGTGTATCAGCGAGCTTCTCTCTTTCACCAGCGCTTAAGCGCCAGATCTAGCGCTTAAGCACCGGATTTGGCTCTTACGCACCGGATTTGGTGCTTAGGCTCCAAAACTCTTTTCCACCATATTCACATTTTTGCTCCAAATTTGATATTTTTTCACTCCTTTTAGCATTTTTCATCTTTTTACTTGTACTTGAAAGAAAAACACACAAATACGTTCCATTAAAGTGCAATATCAAAATATCAACTACCTCTTGGGTTAGATGTGAGTTCTTGAGCTTTATTTCCCGATGTAGGGATATGTTTCCGATCAGCTCTTGAGTTGGATGTGAGTCCTTGTGGTTTCCTTCTCAATCTTGTCGTTATGCCATCTCTTAGGTTGGATGTCAGTCATTGCGCTTTCCTTCTTAATGTGACAAATCTTTGAGATCAGTTTAAGACCACCTTAAATGGAGTAAGGCATCTGATTCTCTACCCAAATCTTTAGAGATAGATACAAGCCCACCTTAAATGGTGTAAGGCATAATATTTACAAATCTTCAAGATCAGTATGAGACCACCTTCAATGGAGTAGGGCATCTGATTCTCTACCCAAATCTTTGAGATAGGTTTAAGGCCACCTTAAACTGATTAAGGCATCCTATTCTCATCTTTCAAGATCGGTATGAAGCCACCTTAAATGGAGTAAGGTATCTATTTTTTTTTTTTGAGTTGTTAGCTAAATTTTAATTTCCATGTCAGGGTCAACACCTAAATTCTAATTCCCATCCTCCCAAACCATTGCAATCAAAATCAAAGTTTTCTACAAATCAAATTCAAATGGAATCTTCATCGTGACCGTTATGGTCATTTTCAGGATCCCTTGCTATATAATCCCCATGAGAATTCTGAATCATCAATTTTGATTGAGTGTTCACTTGCCAATTTTCTTGTGGAAACAATTATCACTAAATTCTGCTCTTCATTCTAATATTGTTGACTTAGAAGTCTATGTTGCTTTTGTTGATCTCGTTGATCAACGCCAATACACGCTGTGTGCTTGCCTGTCTCACCCCACCTATTTGGCATCCATTTGTTGATCTCACTTTTGGTTGAGGTCTATTTTTTCCTCTTTAATAGCCTAGGGTGTAGCCATATGACTTTCCTATTGACTATTCCTACAGGACTAGAAAGGAACACTCACCATTAGAAATTATAAACTCTTCCTTGCTCAACTTGAAGTTCCATATACTAGTCCTAACCTTTAGCACTTAGTAGGTGGGTGACCAGAGAAAAATATGTTGAGATTTTCATACCTATTTTATACTAATTTTGATGATATTGCACTTTAAAAAAATGTATTTTTGATGCTTTGTTGCAGGAATGATGAATTAGGGTCATTGGAGCAAAAATATGCAAAAAGGAGTGAATTTGGAGCGAAAAGGACCAAAATGTGCAGAATTGAACTAGGGTGCCGACGGCGCCATCGACCCCACTGACGGTGAGATTTTCCCGAGACTCCATAATTAATTCATTAAGAAGGCCCGCCGATGGCGCCCTTGAGGCCGCCGACGGCTAGCTTGGCGGTTATGCCCAATCAGGCTTCGGATAAGGCCAAATTTTGAAGGGATGCTTAGGAAACTCTTGGGAAAGCTAATCCGCAACTTTAAAAGAATGTTTTGGCTGAAAGTTGAAAAAGAGGAAGTGCTAGAGAGAGTTTCGTGAGGTTGGAAAGGTTTCAATAGTGTGTAAAAATTGTGAGGAATTCTTCGAGAGACTGTAAGAGTGGAGGGAAAGTGAGAGATTTCTTCCTCCTTGCTGCTTCGAAGAAGAATTCTATGTGCTATAAAGAAAGGAAGAGATTTAGAGGAACTTAGAGGAGTGTTCTTGGAGTAGAATTTAGAGATAAGTTATTTACTTGTTGTAGTTTGTATGACTTTAATTTTATTTATGAATATTGAGTTTTGTTGTGTTTTCCTCATGAGTTGTGAGAAGTTTTCTCTACTTTCTCCTTGTCTTGAGATTTGTGAAATGGTGATTTGAATTGGTTGAGCCATAAAAATGTTCAAGAGNTCTTTCAATTATCTGTTGAGTTTCTTCATAAGACACACATCTTCTAATAATTAGATTTTTACATTCTTTATATAAATATGGGTCATCCCAAAAATAGTCTTTCGAATCATAGATAAATTTCTTTAATTATGTATCTTGATATCAGGTGGTAAAATGGCATTTACAATATAGTTTACTATATCAACATACCACGGTACATCCATTTCATCAATACTATATAAATGTTCATCAGAGAAATTTTCTAAAATTTTATTTGCAAAATTAGTTAATATTTATATTTCTATTCTAGAAAAATGATCAGCTATTCAATTATCATTTCCTTTTCTATCAACCACGGTAAAATCAAACTCTTGCTATAGAAGTATCCATCTAATTAATCTTGGTTTAGCATCCTTCTTTTGCATTAAGTATTTAATAACAGAATGATCTGTATGCACTACACATTTAGTTCCAATTAAATAAGGTCTAAATTTATCAAAGGCATAAACAATAGCTAATAAATTTCTTTTAGTAGTAGTATAATTTATTTGAGCATTATTTAGAGTTTCACTAGTACAATATATAACTTTAAAAACTTTATCGTGCCTATGTCCTAATACAACCCTAATAGCATAATCACTAGCTTCACACATCATTTTAAATGATTTCTCTCAGATAGGTGGTACTATTATAGGTGCAATGATTAATTTTTTCTTTAATAATTCAAATGCTGTTAAGCAATCCTCATTAAAATCAAATTTCGTATCTTTTTCTAAAAGTTGGCACAGTGGTTTAGTTATTTTTGAAAAATTTTTTATGTAGCACCTGTAAAAACCAACATGTCCTAGAAAACTTCTCACCCCTTTAGCACTATTAGGAGGTGGTAATTTTACTATAACTTGGATTTTTGCATGATCTACTTCAATGCCTTTTTCAGAAAATTTCTGCCTAAGAACAATACCTCCTACAACCATAAATTGACATTTTTCCCAATTTAAAACTAGGTTGATTTTTTCACATACATCCAGAACTTTTTCTAAATTATTAAGACATAACTCAAACAAAGTCCTAAATATAGAAAAATCTTCCATAAACACTTCCATTCCATGCTCTATAAAATTGCTAAAAATTGACATCATGCATCTTTGAAATGTTGTAGGTGCATTGCATAGTCCAAGATGTATTATACGAAAAGCAAATGTTCCGTATGGGCTTGTAAATGTTGTTTTTTCTTGATCCTCTAGAGCAATTGGAATTTGGTGATATCTAGTATATCCATCCAAAAAATNCTCTATAAAATTGCTAAAAATTGACATCATGCATCTTTGAAATGTTGTAGGTGCATTGCATAGTCCAAAATGTATTATACGAAAAACAAATGTTCCGTATGGGCTTGCAAATGTTGTTTTTTCTTGATCCTCTGGAGTAATTGGAATTTGGTGATATCTAGTATATCCATCCAAAAAACAATAATATTTGTTCCCAGCTAATCTATCCAACATTTGTTTCTAGAAAGGGTAAAGGAAAGTGATCTTTTCTAGTGGCCATATTTAGTTTTCTATAGTCAATGCAAATTCACTAACCAGTTACTTGTATTATTGGTATTAATTCATTTTTTTCTTCAATAGTCACTCCTCCTTTCTTTGGAACACAATGAATTGGGCTTACCTAAGCACTATCTGAAATATGATATATAATTCTAGCNAATTCACTAACCAGTTACTTGTATTATTGGTATTAATTCATTTTTTTCTTCAATAGTCACTCCTCCTTTCTTCGGAACACAATGAATTGGGCTTACCTAAGCACTATCTGAAATAGGATATATAATTCTAGCATTTAACTACTTTAAAATCTCTTTTTTAACAACTTCTTTCATTATTGGGTTTAATCTTCTCTAAGGATCCGCTTTAGGTTCATACTTTCATTATTGGGTTTAATCTCCTCTAAGGATCAGCTTTAGGTTCGTATTGTTCATCTAATATAATTCTGTGCATAACAAATTGAAGGACTAATTCCTTTAATATCTGCTAAAGTCCATCCAAAAGCCTTTTTATACATTTTCAACATCTACATCAACTTTTGTTCCTGAATTTCAGTTAACTCAGAAGAAATAATAACAGACAATGTAGATGACTCTCCTAAAAATACATATTTTAAATGGGCAAGTAATATCTGACCAAAATAAAATATGTTGAGATTTTCATACCTATTTTATATTATTTTTAATGGTATTGCTCTTTAAAGAAAGGTATTTTTGATGTTTTGTTGCAGGAATGATGAATTAGGGTCATTGGAGTAAAAAGATACAAAAAGGAGCGAATTTGGAATGAAAAGGACCAAAATGTGAAGATTTGAACTAGGCCACCGACGAAGCCCTAGACCCCGCCGACGGTGAGTTTTTCCCGAGACTACAGGACAAAATCTTCAGAAGCCCACCGACGGTGTCCTCTAGGTCGCCGACGGCGAGATCGACGGTTATGCCAACTCAAGCTTTGGATAAGGCCAAAATTTGAAGGGATGCTTAGGAAACTCTTAANATAATAACAGACAATGTAGATGACTCTCCTAAAAATACATATTTTAAATGGGCAAGTAATATCTGACCAAAACAAAATATGTTGAGATATTCATACCTATTTTATATTATTTTTAATGGTATTGCTCTTTAAAGAAAGATATATTTGATGTTTTGTTGCACGAATGATGAATTAGGATCATTGGAGTAAAAAGATACAAAAAGGAGCGAATTTGGAATGAAAAAGACCAAAATGTGAAGATTTGAACTAGGACACCGACGGAGCCCTAGACCCCGCCGACGGTGAGTTTTTCCCGAGACTACAGGACAAAATTTTCAGAAGTCCACCAACGGTGTCCTCTAGGTCACCGGCGGCGAGATCGATGGTTATGCCTACTCAAGCTTTGGATAAGGCCAAAATTTGAAGGGATGCTTAGGAAACTCTTGGGAAAGCTCATCCACAACTTTAAAAGAACATTTTGGCTAAAAATTAAAAGGTCCTAGAGAGCCTGGAAGGTCCTGGATGTTAGAAAGGCCCTAGAGGTTAGAGAGGTTCCATTAGTGTGTAACAATTGTGAGGATTTCTTCAAGAAATTGTAAGAGTGGAGGGAAAGTGAGA